>JAPCYS010000553.1:0-23601 GCA_028641055.1 Alopecurus myosuroides
GACCCGGACCGGAAATGGACTGAGTTAGTGAGTCGGACTCACAGAGGGAATGGGCCACAAGTGTTGTGCAGCCCATTACCATACGCTATATAAAGAGGGGCGCAGGTTGCCCAGCGGGCACGTTAGTCCACTCTCCCATGCGTTGGGAACCCTAGCCCCACTTAGTCCAGCCGTCGCACCAGACCTAGCAGTCTGCCGTTGGAGCTCCTCCTCGTACATGTGGATACCGGCAGAGGTGCTGTACGTTCAGCACTTCGACGTTCGAGGGATTGGATCGGCCGGACCGGATCGTGGGACTGCACTGCCCCGACGCGCTTCACCGATAATCCGCAACCGCGCGTCTAGTGGTAATCATCGTGGCCTTCTACCTCGGCTAGATCTTGGAAGTACCGCGTAGGAAAAAGTTTTCGTTTATCTCTACGCGTTCCAACACCGAGCAGCCGACGACGATCTTTAGGGGGAATGGAGACGCACACAGGCGGATCGTCAGAGCTAGATAGGACCAGGGGGATTAACTGTGGAAAGAATATATGTACCCATACATAAAACAAAGAATACTTGGACTGTCCGGATTTTAAGCAGTCGGTTCCGGATATTTATTGATAAACATTTGCTAATATGTACTTTCTCTGTCCCAAATTAGATGTCATGGATTTTAAACATATGGATGTATCTATGCACTAAAACAGGTCTAGATAAATCCATATTTTAGAAAATCTTTGACATTGAATTTGAGACGGAGACACTAGAATATTAGTTGTTATCTCTAAACTAAAAGGCATTAATATTTTATTAGTTCTGAATATTAATGTGCATTTTTTGCACATAGTCCAAGGATGGATGTACGTAGGAAAATCGGACGAGCAATGAATACCTATAGGGTGTGGTGGAGCTTTTGAAAGAAACTGAAAAAATGAGTATGATGGGTGGGTACCTAGCCCATGTTGTGATCGCAAAAACATCAAATGTCTTACAAACATGACCCAAATCCAAACAAAGATAATCAAAAGGGTATTTGTGGCAAGGTACAAATGTTGGACCAACCATGGAGACACCGGTGAAGAGAAGATTTCGGGCGATCAATGCCATGGAAACAAGGATACCATAACGAATTATTATGTTCAAAATTCCATCAGATTTTGAGCACCACCATGTCCTCGGGAGGTACAGAAACTAGACCACACATCGCAAGGGGAGAATCTTGCACATGCAGCTAGAGACCATAATAATCATATGTTGTGGGACTTTGAAGAAGAATATAAGGATCATAAGATATACCAGAAATAAATTGGTATGATAGATGACTAAGAGAGACCAATGTACCCCGTGTGTGCAAGCCGCACTACACAACCAGGGGGTAGGTTGTATATACATACAAACACGGGCCAGGTGCTATGTGCTGCTCTGGTTGCCAAAAGGATTAATCCATCCGTACTCATGCACAACCTGATGTTCCTTGGATCGTCGCCGAATTCGGGTATTCGATGTCTAGCGCCTTCCACTGGCTAGCTTCTGAGGGGTGTGTCAGCATCGTGTCATCATTCTCCGGATCGGTTCCATCATGCTCTTCTGGCTTCTTCCTTTCCGCGTGCCATCGCATGAGCTTCGCCTGTGTGGGGTCTGCGAAATACCGCTGCAGACGGAAGTTATCGGAAAGTACCACACCACTTTTCGAGGATAGGCCTTCTTCCCTGTCTTGTATCGAGTTGCGTCGCACACCGGGCATATGGTTCTCTCCGCGTCCGCGCCCGATAGAGATGCAGTCATTAATGCAAGCATGGTATTTCACGTGAGGTAAATCCAGGGCACACGACTTTTTTCGCCTCCTCGATGCTCGTTGGACACTTTTCCCCGTGGGAAGACGGCCGTGCCAGAATGCCATGTTTTCATCGTAGCTCGCATCGTCCATCGGTGTTTTGTCTTCATCTCGAGGGTCCTTAACGTTACGTTCAGACGGGTATCCTCGCTCACGCATCCTCATACAATGGATTAACGGCGTCTATCTCCAGTTGCGACAACTTCGATTTCTCTCTAGCAGCAGCTCTGGTGTTGCTAGTCTCCTTGAGAAGCAGAGCTTGACATGAGGGTCCCGCACCCAGTCCGACCGACGATGTCACGACATCTTCATCATGATGTCCTTCGTCTTGATTATGATCATGTCCGACATTTTCATCACGATGTCCTTCGTCTTGATTATGATCATGTCCTTCATCTTGATGATTATGTCCTTCATCATGTCGGGGCGACTCTTCATCTTCATCACTTGTCGGGTAAAGAGTGTAGCCATCCATAAAACCACACGGATAAGGTGCGACTCCAAGTCACCAGAATCGTATCTGATCAAGTGTTTCAGTTTGCATCTTCGACAAGGACATCTTATCTCCGTCATGCATTTCGAAACATTCGTCCGTCGCATGTTTTCATAAATCTAGCCACGGTGCCTGTGCTTATATGCATGGTTGCCTACATAGTAAAAAAAGATCAAATGAAAAATTAATTAGAATCAAATTACGTAATATATGGATGATGCATGCATGGTCGTCGACGGAAAAATTCCGCATGACCTATGCTAAAAATAGGACATTCTCGGAGTGCGTGGTCGCCGAAATGGAAATGAATCACTTTTGGCAACACATGTCAACTCATTTTTAAGACATCCACAAATTTCATCAAAAATACGCAACACAATTTCGCATATGTATATATGCAACCAATGAATCTTTTGTGACGACGCACGGCGCCGATACCGAGCGAGATCGATCTATGAGAGATCTAGCGAGATCAACACACATACATACAACACATATACATATCCCTCCAACAACTCACCAACTATAGATCTTGCCGACACGAGACCGAGAGAGTACGTTTGTATGTGGCTATAGGAAGTGAAAAGATGGAAGGGAAAGTGGTAATAAAAGTGAGAGATGGGGTGGAGACAAATGTTTACTAGATTCCCCACACATATATATCAAATAAATAGGTTAAATAAGTTTTAAATGGTGGGAAAATGGGGAAATGGGGTGGTGAGGAGTGGGGGGCGACCAGATCTAAAATGGGGTGGGATATGGGGGATGGAGGTGGGGGGTGGTCCAACCACTTAAATTCGTCCCAGGTATACCCGTGACGCACCTTGGTCGCCGTGCGTCACCCGTGGAAAAGATAGCCGTGGACGCACCACTGGAAGGTGCGCCGCGGGTACCCAACATAGCCTGATGCACCGCGGGAAGGGTGCGTCGTGGGTATGCCTCGGAGGCTCGCCATCCCCGGCCCCACACATACGCGCGACGTGCCTTTCATTTGGTGCGCCGCGGCTATCACTGGTAGAAAAAAGGCCTTCGGTATGCCAGCATCAGTCCCCAAGCGTCGCGCACCGTGACTAATGAGTCTTTAGTCCCGGGTCGGGAGGAGACCCGCGACAGAAGGTCAGACGTCGCGGGTTGGGAAGCGCGTTGCGGCGCGTGGAGGGAATTAATTCCGGTTGACCTGGCCGCCCGGGACTATTGGTCCTTTATTCCCTGTTCCCGTGGCCAACCGGGACCAATGGCCCTTTAATTCCCCGTGCCCGTGGCCAACCGGGACTAAACATCAAGCTTCTCGCCTCCCCCGCGGCGGTTTTTTATTTCGCGAGCGAGGCAGAAGGGCGCCATTCCAACTGCTCGCTCTCTGTTCTTCCTCTCGCGCTCTCTGTTCTTTTCGATCAAGCACACGCACGCAAATGGCTGAAGTTTGGACGCAATACGAAGGTCCCACACCATGCGGCAAGGATTGGACGTGCTCTTCACCAACAGTTTCCGCGAGGCTGCATGAAGCTCTGGGTCATTTGGTCGATCTCTATTTTGCAGCTCCCGAAGAACACCGGTTCTTTGGCTCGATCTGGAGTACACGGCGAATCAGAAGGATGTTGCCGTCATCCAGATTGCGTTCAAGCAGTCGGTGTTGTCTTCCAATGGTCAAGGTAGAAAGCTATAGCACACGTACAATCTTGCATGCATCTTCGAGTTTTTTTTTTTGCATGTGAAGAATACGTGTGTTGCAACATATCTAACACATATCCTATTTTTGTTGTTACAGTAGTTCAAAGCATTGCCCGGACCTTGTTGATTTTCTTGTCAACTCGGGTTTGACTTTTGCAGCGTTGACATCACGCAAGACCGTGTGAAGTTGATGCGCATCGTATTATGATACCTGAAGATCACTACGTTGATCTTCAGAATCTTATCCAGTTGACCGGGCCAAAGACCGGGATGGCTGTCATGGCAAGCACCTTCATCCACCAGGGCTATCAAAGGATGAAGACTGATTTCCGCCGGGAGAATCACTTCTATTGGGAGAGACCCCATTGCGCATGACGAACCTCAAGTATGCGGCCATAGATGCATATGTCGCGTACGAGTTGTTCCGCATCTACTCGGCGGGGCCATAGATGATGTATGCGTTCGATATCTATGTGCATGCATGTAATGGTATCTAATTAGTTGTATATATATGTAATGGATATCTTTGTGATCGACTATATATAATGTTATGAAATTTGATCGACTCTATTTGTGTTATGTGTGATCGACTCTATGTTTGTGTGTTATGTGCGATCGACTCTATGTTTGTGTGTTATGTGTGATCGACTCTATGCATGTAATGAATATTGTTTGTATTATTGTTCTTTATTTTTGATATATTTTTTCATTTTAAGATTTTAAAATGAATTAGTATTATTTTCTTCATTTTTTGATATATTATTTGTATTTTTAAGATTTTAAAATGAATTAGTAATTATTGTTCTTAATTTTGATATATTATTTGTATTTTAAGATTTTAAAATGAATTAGTATATGTTCTTCATTTTTGATATATTATTTGTATTTTTAAGATTTTAAAATGAATTAGTTCTATTTTTCTCAATTTTTGGATATATTATTTGTATTTTTTAGAAATAATACAAATTAAAAGTAATGTTTATTATTTATTCAAAATTATAATTACATCATTACTTTTGTTTATTAAAAGATTTATTTGAAATTCAAACAATAAAGAAATGTGGCTTCGACCAACATGTTAATAATTGATATGATACTACTATCACATACATGCGTGAGAAACACTTGGATTCGGGACGGGATGGAACTCGGAAGTTAAGCGTGCTAGTGCTAGAGTAGTGGGAGGATGGGTGACCGAGCGGGAAGTTTGACATGAGTAAGTAATTTGACTAGAGATAATCTTAGTTAGACACTAAGCAAATAATACAAATTGTGAAAAAAAAAAGGAGTGAAAAAAAGGAGTGAAAAAAGGGAGTGAAAAAGGTGAGAAAAAATAATTAAAACCAAATGAATTAAAAAAATTACGAAATAAATCTAGTATCGGTTCATGTGGCCAACCGGACTAAATGTCCTCCGCCCCCCGGCTCCGCCACCCGCCCACGTGGACGGGCTTTTAGTCCCGGTCCGTAAGTGGCGGGACTATAGGTGGGCCTTTAGTCGCGCGTAGCTAGTCCCGGTTGCCTGACGGACTAATGGGTCTGGCGAACCGGGACTGTAGGCCTTTTTTCTACCAGTGTATGCCTTTAGGCGCGACGCGCATAAGCATGGTGCAACCGCGGGTAATAGGCGTGACGTGCCGAATTGGAAGTGCGTCACGGTATCATCACTCCTATAGCCATTTTTCCTAGTAGTGTCTAGATTAGTAATTGTGCGGTTTGTTTTCATAGAGATAAGAACCTAGAGGGGGTTTGTAGTTCACAACTATGTAAAAAAAGACTCGTAGAGCGTAACTTGTTGGTCGTTTGGGCTGTATTGTTTTGAAACACTGTATGCTTTGCCCTTTCGTTAGCATAACATATTATGATTTTTCACCTTGTCGGCATGTCGGTTGGGCGGCAACCGTGTGCATGTTCAAAGGTCACCATTTTTGTATGTTAGCACTCGGGTGTTTGCAGATTTAGTAGTCAAGATGCATAGTATTGTATTTACTAGAGATTACATGATTGGCTGAAAAGCCTTATGACTAGTACAACACCTGGCATCCAAGACCGTAGCTAGAGGCGGTTATCCTTGGAAAAAAAATTAAAAACCATGTAGAGATACTCCGCAGACCCCCAAGGAAATTTCAATAGCGTCTAGGATATTCACTCCGACGGCCCCGTAGATGTGCCATTTCTAAAATCTAAAATATAGCCGTTAGTAAACGAACCATCTCTAAAAATCAATATCTAGCCATCTCTACCAACTATTAGACTCGGCGTTTATTAATGGCCGCTCTCATACAAATATTTCGAAACGTTAAAAGTAATCCATCCACCCCAAAAATTCACGCGCCTATTTTTGCGCTGGTGTTTTATGTCCAACTTGACCAGTAATATAAATAAATTCTATGAACCTAGAATATATAAATGTATCGTTGGATTCATCTTATAAAATTTGCTCCTTTCATATATATTTTATAAGGACAAATCATGGTCAAAGTTGGACAACTTTGACCAGCAAAATTAAAGAGTGCCTTGTATTTGACCGTCTGAAGTGATGTAGCAATGTATATACTTGTTAAAGTAGATCGGCTAATTGGCCACCGCTGTGAGCGATCGGAGGTATGCTTCCATTCACCAATCTCGTCACATTAAACCAAATCGAGGTAAGCTTTCAATCACTAACCTAATGTCAATATTACTTATGAACAATTTATTACCTAATTATAAATTAATTGGCGCATCTAAGAAATCCTAACATAGATATTAGAATCGCGACTTAAGATAACAATAGCACCGAAGGCATATTTTAGATTAGCTTCTTGTTGGAGAGCGTGTTTTTCTATCTTCTTCATCTTTATCCTAGATGATTGCGCCTTGATGTGTTGTTCATCGAGAATATCGTCCAATTTCAACTCTAGTTCTATTTTTTGATCTACAACTGTCGGCATCATTTCCTCCATCTTCCTAATCTTCTCAGCTAACCTTAACTTCTCTTCGGCTTTGTTTCTCTCTTCATCAGATTTCCTCTCTATCCTTTGTAATGTTTAATTCTTCTAAAAAAGTAGTTGTGGCCTTCAAGCCAATGTTGAAAGTGGGTGCATCCATCCTGATTACCGTATTCACATGTTGATTTCCAAATGGATTTTCAACATATTTATTCTAGAAAACTCATACAAAGATTCAAATTTAATGGATTACCTCATCGGAAGAGGGGGTGTAGATCTCGGTGTTGTCGACGAGGTCATCATCGTGGTTCATAACCATGGTGAGGCGGCAACGATATGAGGATGCGGACGACTGGGAGGCGGATGACTACGGCGCCAAGTTGGTGGAACCGGCCGTCAGATGGGTGCCGAGTGTTGGGAATATGCCCTAGAGGCAATCACAGATGATGTAATTCCCAATGTATTCATAAAGTTATTAAGTTGACCTTTCGTTTGAACATTTGATATATGTCATTGAATATGTGATTCGATTGTGGAACTATGTATTCATGTTGTCATACTAATTGTCCTTGGTCGTTAAGGTTGTGCTGGACACACACCCTAGACTAATGTGAGTGTTGGCTGATGACACGGTTCCACTTGTCATGGGCATGGTGATGCCATTCCAACGTTTCACGGACTTGGCTAAAGAGTTTAGCAAGTCGGACTGACCCACATTGAGATGCAACGATAAAGTCGTCATTTGCATGTCTCAATCAATGTAATCCTTAGACCTGAGGTTGTCGCACAATCCGAGTTGTGGATCACCGACTTAGGTTCTGTCAAAAGTTGTTCTGTGACAAGGCAACTATAAAGGCAGAGTTTGGGTCGAATGAGAAGCAAGCTGCGTGATGGATAATCAAGATGGGATTTTGCCCCTCCGAATGAGATATTCCTCTGGGCCCTCTCGAGTGATATGATTCAGGAAGCATGGCCATGCGCAACTCAGTTAAGTGTTAACTGTGTCTGTTGACTCAGAGTCAGTCAGGTGAAATCTCATATCACAGATCGAGAAGAGAGTTGAGCTATTTAAGGATGACGATAAATCGCCTATAGCTCGACAAGGTAATATCGTGACAAAAAGGACTAAGATGAATATCACATTGAAAGGTATGTCGTCATGACTCAATGGTACTTGGGAGTTGGCACGTTCTTCTAGGAGCCGCTACCGATTGATCGATTGGGAGTTGGACTCCAATCGTGTCCAGGTCGCCATGAGCCTGCAGGTCGCACACTAAGAGCGGGAGCAAGTATTGGTTGGGTTGGACCCGGACCGAAATGGACTGAGTTAGTGAGTCGGACTCACAGAGGGAATGGGCCACAAGTGTTGTGCAGCCCATTACCATACGCTATAAAAGAGGGCGCAGGTTGCCCAGCGGGCACGTTAGTCCACTCTCCCATGCGTTGGGAACCCTAGCCCCACTTAGTCCAGCCCGTCGCACCAGACCTAGCAGTCTGCCGTCGGAGCTCCTCCTCGTACATGTGGATACCGGCAGAGGTGCTAACGTATCAGCACTTCGACGTTCGAGGGATTGGATCGGCCGGACCGGATCGTGGACTGCACTGCCCCGACGCGCTTCACCGATAATCCGCAACCGCGCTCTAGTGGTAATCATCGTGGCCTTCTACCTCGGCTAGATCTTGGAAGTACCGCGTAGGAAAAAGTTTTCGTTTATCTCTACGCGTTCCAACACCGAGCAGCCGACGACGATCTTTAGGGGGAATGGAGACGCGCACAGCGGATCGTCAGAGCTAGATAGGACCAGGGATTAACTGTCGAAAGAATATAAGTACCCATACATAAAAACAAAGAATAGTTGGACTGTCCGATTTTAAGCAGTCGGTTCCGGATATTTATGATAAACATTTTGCTAATATGTACTTTGTCTGTCCCAAATTAGATGTCATGGATTTTAAACATATGGATGTATCTATGCACTAAAACAGGTCTAGATAAATCCATATTTAGAAAAATCTTTGACATTTAATTTGAGACGGAGACACTAGAATATTAGTTGTTATCTCTAAACTAAAAGGCATTAATATTTTATTAGTTCTGAATATTAATGTGCATTTTTTGCACATAGTCCAAGGATGGATGTACGTAGGAAAATCGGACGAGCAATGAATACCTATAGGGTGTGGTGGAGCTTTTGAAAGAAACTGAAAAAATGAGTATGATGGGTGGGTACCTAGCCCATGTTGTGATCGCAAAAACATCAAATGTCTTACAAACATGACCCAAATCCAAACAAAGATAATCAAAAGGGGATTTGTGGCAAGGTACAAATGTTGGACCAACCATGGAGACACCGGTGAAGAGAAGATTTCGGGCGATCAATGCCATGGAAACAAGGATACCATAACGAATTATTATGTTCAGAATTCCATCAGATTTTGATCACCACCATGTCCTCGGGAGGTACAGAAACTAGACCACACATCGCAAGGGGAGAATCTTGCACATGCAGCTAGAGACCATAAAAATCATATGTTGTGGGACTTTGAAGAAGAATATAAGGATCATAAGATATACCAGAAATAAATTGGTATGATAGATGACTAAGAGAGACCAATGTACCCCGTGTGTACAAGCCGCACTACACAACCAGGGGGTAGGTTGTATATACATACAAACACGGGCCAGGTGCTATGGGTGCTGCTCTGGTTGCCAAAAGGATTTAATCCATCCGTACTCATGCACAACCTGATGTTCCTTGGATCGTCGCCGAATTCGGGGTATTCGATGTCTAGCGCCTTCCACTGGCTAGCATCTGAGGGGTGTGTCAGCATCGTGTCATCATTCTCCGGATCGGTTCCATCATGCCTTCTGGCTTCTTCCTTTCCGCGTGCCAACGCATGAGCTTCGCCTGTGTGGGGTCTGCGAAATACCGCTGCAGACGGGAAGTTATCGGAAAGTACCACACCACTTTTCGAGGATAGGCCTTCTTCCCTGTCTTGTATCGAGTTGCGTCGCACACCGGGCATATGGTTCTCTCCGCGTCCGCGCCCCGATAGATGATGCAGTCATTAATGCAAGCATGGTATTTCACGTGAGGTAAATCCAGAGGGCACACGACTTTTTTCGCCTCCTCGATGCTCGTTGGACACTTGTTCCCCGTGGGAAGACGGCCGTGCCAGAATGCCATGTTCTCATCGAGCTCGCATCGGTCCATCGTGTTTTGTCTTCATCTCGAGGGTCCTTAACGTTTACGTTCAGACGGTATCCTCGCTCACGCATCCTTCATACAATGGAGTAACGGCGTCTATCTCCAGTTGCGACAACTTCGATTTCTCTCTAGCAGCAGCTCTGTGTTGCTAGTCTCCTTGAGAAGCAGAGCTTGGACATGAGGGTCCCGCACCCAGTCCGACGACGATGTCACGACATCTTCATCATGATGTCCTTCGTCTTGATTATGATCATGTCTGACATCTTCTCACGATGTCCTTCGTCTTGATTATGATCATGTCCTTCATCTTGATCATTATGTCCTTCATCATGTCGGGGCGACTCTTCATCTTCATCACTTGTCGGGTAAAGAGTGTAGCCATCCATAAAACCACGACGGATAAGGCGACTCCAAGTCACCAGAATCGTATCTGATCAAGTGTTTCAGTTGCATCTTCGACAAGGACATCTTATCTCCGTCATGCTATTTCGAAACATTTCGTCCGTCGCATGTTTCATAAATCTAGCCACGGTGCCTGAGCTTATATGCATGGTTGCCTACATAGTAAAAAAAGATCAAATGAAAAATTAATTAGAATCAAATTACGTAATATATGGATGATGCATGCATGGTCGTCGACGAAAAATTCCGCATGACCTATGCTAAAAATAGACATTCTCGGAGTGCGAGGTCGCCGAAATGGAAATGAATCAACATTTTGGCAACACATGTCAACTCATTTTAAGACATCCACAAATTTCATCAAAAATACGCAACACAATTTCGCATATGTATATATGCAAACCATATGAATCTTTTGTGACGACGCACGGCGCCGATACCGAGCGAGATCGATCTATGAGAGATCTAGCGAGAATCAACACACATACATAACACACATATACATATCCCTCCAACAACTCACCAACTATAGATCTTGCCGACACGAGACCGAGAGAGTACGTTTGTATGTGGCTATAGGAAGTGAAAAGATGGAAGGGAAAGTGGTAATAAAGTGAGAGATGGGTGGAGACAAATGTTTACTAGATTCCCCACACATATATAAATCAAATAAAATAGGTTTAAATAAGTTTTAAATGGTGGGAAAATGGGGGAAATGGGGTGGTGAGGAGGTGGGGCGACCAGATCTAAAATGGGGTGGAGATAGGGGGGATGGGAGGTGGGGGGGTGGTCCCAACCACTTAAATTCGTCCCAGGGTATACCCGTACGCACCTTGGTCGCCGTGCGTCACCCGTGGAAAAGATAGCCGTGACGCACCACTGGAAGGTGCGCCGCGGTACCCAACATAGCCGTGATGCACCGCGGAAGGGTGCGTCGTGGGTATGCCTCGAGGCTCGCCATCCCGGCCCCACACATACGCGCGACGTGCCTTTCATTTGGTGCGCCGCGGCTATCACTGGAAAAAAGCCTTCGGTATGCCAGCATCAGTCCCCCAAGCGTCGCGCACCGTGACTAATGAGTCTTTAGTCCCGGGTCGGGAGGAGACCCGCGACAGAAGGTCAGACGTCGCGGGTTGGGAAGCGCGTTGCGGCGCGTGGAGGGAATTAATTCCGGTTGACCTGGCCGTCCGGGACTATTGGTTCAGATGATGTATAAAGCTAAGAGAAGCTTCAGGATATGAATGCAATGGAGATCAGTGACCACTATGAGATGAATACTGATCACGCAAGCAAAAAGAAGAAAAGTCCGGGTAGGAAGTACATCCCGGTTAAAGTATGTTGGTACTTGACTATCATTACTCGTTTGAAACGGTTAGTTGTGAATCCTGATACGGAAAAACTGATGCGTTGGCATGCCAATGAGCGCATTGATGACGACAAGCTAAGACACCCAGACTACTCTCCAATGTGGAGGAATATTGATAGGATGTTTTTAGGAATTTGGAAATGATTCTAGGAATCTGAGGTTTTCACCGAGCACAGATGGAATGGACCTGTTCGACAGGATGAGTATAACTCATAGCATCTGGCCCGTGAATTTAATCATTTACATTCTTCCTCCATGATTGTGGATGAGGAGGAAGTATATCATGACTGTGATACTAATCCAGGGTCTGACACAACCTAGAGACGACATATATTTGTACTTTCAACCTTTGGTGGATGATTTCAAACTTCTATGGGAAAGGTAAGGTGAAAGAAAAAGTCAAAGCCAAATAAAAAAATGGAGAAAAAGAAAAAAGAAAATGAATAAGGACATGCTACTCCCGAGAACATTCTCGTGTGGAAGAGCCAATCGATATTTTTGGAAGAGTTGACCTATTGGAATTAATCGAGCTTAGGCATTCCATCGACGTGACACACATAGGGAATAACATGTGCGATAGGATACTAAGAACATACTTAACATGAAGGATCAAACAAAACATAGTGCCAACTCACGACTTGCATCCATTTAGTTGAAGATGACAAAGAAAATTGAAATCTAAGCTCTATGAGTTATGTATTGAACAAATGAGAGGCAAAAGAAGTGTGAGAATCTCTATATGGCATTTCATTCCTAACGCGGTACGCCACCAACAACAAATGTAATGTTTCGAAGAAAGAAACCAAAGTAATGGGTTTGAAATCTCATGATTGCCATGTTATGATGATACAGATGCTCTCTGTCGTGATCAGAAATGTCTTGACACCATTTGTATGTGAGATTCTAACGAAGTCGTGCGAATACCTTACCACGACCTATGCGGGAGATCTCGAGCACTGAGCTCGAAGAGGTGGGCTTTGTCGCGGACGGTGCGGGAGCCTTTCCTATCGAGACGGCAGTCTCTTTCTTCTTGCTCGTCATTAATGCAGGAGCTCTCGGAGAAGGCGTGGAACGGGAGAGAAGGCAGAAGCATATGGCAACGCAGTGTATTGCGGAAGAAGGATTCCCTAGTGCAACCGGCCAGGCTTTACGCACGTGGACCTCCCCAAGGCACGGTGGGTCGCCTCTCACGAACCGTCGCGCCACGTGTCCATGACTAGCCCGACAACAGTTGTCCCCGCTACGTCTCTCCTCCTTTAGACGCGTGTCCACCTTGGTCCTAGGGGCTACTATCGGACCAGTTGACAACGGGGTACCACGGCTTGTCTGCTGCAGCCCAGTCCAACTTTCACACAAGAGCCTCCATGAGGACGATCCGAGATGGATTTTCCCCTTGGTGAGACGTTAAACCGTCGTGAATACACTACCTCCTGGAACCCGGCCCCTCCGGGGAAACACATTCTATATTTGCTCAGAGAAGAATACTATCTCGAGCTCTCCGCCTTCTCTCTAGAGGACTTCCCTATTTGGAGGAAACATGGCATGTGCCAATTAATAAATATCCATCCTCTCCCAGCCGCCATGATATTGTCTTAATCAAAACAAGTATGGCTCATTTTACATATGTCGCCATCAAAGCTACAACTGTATTCACATGTGGTTATGCCTTTGCCGAGCCGGCCAACGGGGTCTCGAGGATAATTTGTGTGCTGGTCGGATGATGGCCGTTTGGGCTATATTGAGTCAAGGTGGCTAGCAACATACCAGGAGATTATACGCATAGTGCTTCTGTCTTTGGAAAATTGATTGTTGTTTTTTACATTGTTTGTTCATCAAGTGTACTCGGACTTCTAAAGTTAGTTCTTCTAAAATCTTGCAATGAATGAAGGATGTGTGCAATGTTTCGATATAGATGTCGGGGCTTTGTTCCTTTCTCATAAAATATAATGGCCTCTCCACAATATTCAATAAATGAATTCATAGTTCTGAGAAAGGACATGAGGAGACTATTGGTGGTAGTTTATCATGATCATAGATAAATAGACGGGGTGGAGGAATGACAGGACGACACCGGTGGTGGATAGTCTGATTGAATCTCAATGTCAAATGCAACTACGGGTCTAGAGATGAGAGGACGCTGGACATAGGAGGGGCGAGGGTCCCGTAAGTGGAGAGGACACTGGAGGAAAGAAGCGCTAAGTGATCCCATGATAGGGTTGTGGAAACTTGGAGTTGTGCTGTTATATTTTCCAAGTTTCAATTCTTTATTAATCTGCTTGGGAGTTATATTATGTTTTTGTAACAAAGATTGTGCAAGAAAAGGGGTATGGTGACAATTTAGATAAAATCGGGACGACCGCCGACTATATCACTAGCCTGATACATGTCTGCTGTTTCTCACTCCGTATTTTGTAGACGAGGATAATATAGTGTGCAAATAAAATTGTGTGTGAAAAAGTTTTCTTGGGGTGTGGACTGTTGCACTGCCACTCCAGTTCTTGAAATGAGCCTTGTGAGGCCCTTCTTCGGCTAGCAACTATTGTTCCGAATACCTCCCATTCCCAGTACATTATATGTGTATAAAACCATATTCGTATTTCTCATATCTTATATGCATTTCTTTTTTACCACTTTATGACTAAATTTAGAAAGGATGCATGTATTTATAAGGATGGCCTGTGTGTGTTTGTGAATATTAATATACATTTTTTGCAGATGGTCCAAGGATGGATGTACCTCGGAAATCGTACGAGCAATGAATACCTATAGGGTGTGGTGGAGTTTTTGAAATTGAATGAAAAAATGTGTATGATGGGTGGGTACCTAGCCCGTGTTGTGACCCCAAAAACATCAAATGTTTTATGAACATGACCAAAATCCAAACATACCTTATCAAAAGGGGATTTATGGCGAGGTACAAATGTTGGACTAACCTTGGCGAACAACAAATTATAGACACCAGCGAAGAGAAGATTCTGGCCAATCAATGACATGGAAACAATGATACCGTAATGGATTATTATGTTCAGAATTCCACCAGATTTTGATCAACACCACGTCCTCGGGAGGTTCAGAAACCAGACAACACATCGCAAGGGTAGAATCTAGCACATGCAGATAGAGACCATAAAAATCATATGTGGTGTGACTTTGAATAAGAATCATAAGATATACCACAAATAAATTAGTATGATAGATGACTAAGAGAAACCAATGTACCTCGGGTGCAAGCCGCACTACACAGAGTTGACAATTGTGCTAGAACTATTGCAGATGAAGTGAAAGTACAGCTAGTCAGATAAGAGTGTAATTGTGTTGTTGACACTCTCAAGTGACCTTCTTCCATAATGTAACCACATGCCTGAGATGACGTATAAAGCTAAGAGGATTATGTGTCGGTTTGGAATGGAAGTTCGGGAAATACATGCTTGTCGTAATGATTGTATATTATAATATGGTGAAAATAAAAATCTAAATGAATGCCCGGAGTGCAAAGCTCATAGGTTCAAGGTTCTGAAGCTTCAGGATATGAATGCAATGGAGATCAGTGACCACAATGAGATGGATACTGATCACGCAAGCAAAAAGAAGAAAAGTCCGAGTAGCATGTACACCCTGGTTAAAGTATGTTGGTACTTGACTATCGTTACTCGTTTGAAATGGTTATCTGCGAATCCAGATACCAAAAAACTGATGCGTTGAGAGCATTAATGATGACAAGCTAAGACACCCCGACGACTCTCCGAAGTGGAGGAATATTGATAGGATGTTTTTAGGAATTTGGAAATGATCCTAGGAATGTGAGGTTTTCACTGAGCACCGATTGAATGAACCCGTTCGGCAGGATGAGTATAACGCATAGCACCTGGCCCGTGAATTTAAGCTTCTTCCTCCATGATTGTGCACGAGGCGGAAGTATATCATGCTTGTGATACTAATCAAGGGTCTGACACAACCTGGAGACGACATTGATGTGTACTTCGCACCTTTGGTGGATGATTTCAAACTTCTATGGGAAAGGTAAGGTCAAATCAAAAGTCAAAGGCAAAGGAAACAATAGAGAAAAGGAAAAGAAAATTAAAAAGGACCTGCAGCTCCCAAGAACGGTCTCGTGTGGAAGAGCCAATCGATATTTTTGGAGGAGTTTACCTATTGGAATTAATTGAGGTTAGGCATTCCATCGACGTGATGCACATAGAGAAGAATATGTGCGATAGCATACTAAGAACATTGCTTAACATAAAGGATCAAAAAAAATATAGTGCCAACTCACGACATCAAGCCATTCAGTTGAGAACAGTTGAACTCCCAGCTAATGGTGACGAAGAAAACGGAAAGCTAAGCTCTATGAGTTATGTCTTGAACAAACGATAGTCAAAAGATGTGTGTGAATCTCTATATGAAATTTCATTCCTAACGCGGTACGTCGCCAACAACAAATGTAATGATTCGAAGAAAGAAACCAATGTAATGGGTATGAAGTGTCATGATTGCCATGTTATGATGATACAAACGCTTCCTGTCGTGATCAGGAATGTCTTGACACCATTTGTTTTGGAGATTCTAACGAAGTTGTGCGAATACCTTACCACGACCTATGTGGGAGATCTCAAGCACTGAATTCGAATAGGTGGTATTCATCGCGGACGCTGCGAGAGCCTTTCCTACCGAGACAGCCGTCTCTTTCTTCTTGCTCGTCACTAATGCATGAGCTCTCGGAGAAGGTGTGGAACGGGAGAGAAGGCAAAAGCATATGTCAGCGGGGTGTATTGTGGAAGAAGGATTCTCTGGTGCATCCGGTCAGGCTTTATGCACGTGGGCCCCCCCACGACACAAAGGAGTCGTTACAACTGCATCGAGCAGATCGTGGGTCGTCGCTCACGAACCGTCACGCCATGTGTCCATGACTAGCCCAACAACAGTTATCCCCGCTATGTCTCGCCTCCTTTAGACGCGTGTCCACCGCGGTCCTAGGGGCTACTGTCGGACCAGTGGACAACTAGGTACCACGGATTGTCTGCTGCTCCGGGGAAACACATTCTATATTTGCTTAGAGAAGAATCCAATCTCAAGCTCTCCGCCTCCTCTCTAGAGGACTTCCCTATCCGAAGGAAACATGCCATGTGCTGATGCCATGTGTCAATTAATAAATATCCATCCTCTCCCAGCCGCCATGATATTGTCTTAATCAAAACAAGTATGGCTTATTTTACATAGGTCGCCTTCAAAGCTATATATGGTATTCAAATGTGGTTATGCCTTCGCCAAGCCGGCCAACGGGGTCTCAAGGATAATGTGTGCGCTCGTCGGATGACGGCCGTTTGGGCTATATTGAGTCAAGGTGGCTACCAACATACCAGGAGATTATACGCAGAGTGCTTCTATCTTTGGAATATTTATTGTTGTTTTTTACATTGTATGTTCATCAAGTGTACTCGGAATTCTAATGTTAGTTCTTCTAAATTCTTGCAATAAATGAAGAATGTGTGCATTGTTTGGATATACGGCGCGGCTTTGTTCCTTTCCGTAAAAAATAATGGCCTCTCCACAATATTCAATTTGATTTTGGGCAGAACAGACATTCCCGAGCAAAACATAGACTACTCATCATCATGCACATATACAACTTGTGCATCATCACACACATAGATATACATCACCACACATACTCATCTAGATTAACAACCGACGAAACATCGATCTTGAAAACGACGAGGCACCGATTAAGAAAATCGATCTAATTAAAGAAAGATAGTGATAGATAAAGAGAGTGGGGAGAGGAGAGAGAGAGAGAGAGGATTTAGTGGATTGCTAGCTATCTACCTAGCCATATATTAGTGAGGTTAACCTAAAATTTATGGATTCAAGAGAGAGAGGGAGTGGCGACAACAAAGGATATAGACATTTGGAGACAAGAGGACGAAGAAGAAGAGGAAAGTACCTCGCCGGCATGTCCGCGCGCGAAGAACTACAAGCACGAATAAATGCCACGACAAGCGTATGCCCATGCAAACACGTATGATCTTAACCCTCGCACACAACTATACAAAAGTGAGCGCGCTTCCAGAAACGAAATGTAAGAAGCGTATGCCCACGCCAACACACTTCTACAACTAGGAGCGTGTACCTGCGGGAACACGCTTCCAGCAAGATAATAGTAGAAGTGTGTGTCCACAAGAACACGTCTATACTACGACGTGTCCCATCGGGCCAGCCGGAGCAAGGTTTCTAGTAGCGTATGCACGAGATGACAAGCTTCTAGTATGTAGTACTACAAACGTACGTAGAAAAGGCGTATAGACGATCTACATGCTGCTAATAGATTTTCCCCTATAATTTTTTTCTTACTTTGGCATCCTAAATTTAGTCCTTGTGTGGTTGTTCTCCTAACAAATCAAACATAATTTTAAACGTTGCACAAAAAGCGACTAATATTTCCAAATCTCTGGCTCGTACTATAGCACTTGAACATGGCCACACACTAGATTAGTAGGTCTGACTTGGAAATTTGCTAAGGCCTAGAATGCATCGCGACTGAACACTACAGGGGCACTGGGTGCACTGGTAGAAAATAGGCCTCTAGTACCAGTTCACAAAGGCCATTATTCCCGGTCGCGCAATCGGGACTAAGTATGCGCGACTAAAGGACCCCCCCTTTAGTCGCGCCTCTTACGGACCGGGACTAAAGGCCCGTCCACGTGGGCGCCAGGAGTCCGTCGGGGCGAATGATCTTTAGTCCCGGTTCTCGTGGCTAACCGGGACTAAAGGCCTCCTCCGCAGGTTTAGGGTTTTAGCCCCCCTAAACCTGGTTTCTTTTTAATTTGTTTTGTTTTATTTCTTTTATATTTTATTTTGTGTTTTATTTTAATTTTGATGAAGTTTCAGTACACATATATATTCTACGCTACTGTATACATGCATATAAAATTTCAAAAAAGAAGAATTCAATAGGAATATATAGTGTATATATATTCAATCTCGGGTGACCATATACAACTTTCGAACAAGTTTCCATACACAATTACGATGGATGACCATACACAACTTCAAACAAGTTTCAATCTAGGAGATGCATAAGGAAAAATCCTGCTACGTCATCTTGAATTGGTCGTCGTCGGACATATAGTGTTCTCCTTTAGAATCGATGACATGGCTAAGGAAAAATCCTGCTAATTCGTCTTGAATTGGTCGGAAGCGAGCTTCTGGACTAAGACTCCTCCGCAAGTTATCCATCGCCTTCCGCAAGCTATCCGACATCTTCATCTCAGCGGTTTCTCTCCGGATGTTCTCACAAACATAGTATCAACATAGATTGGTCCCCGGTGGCTGCTTATCCACATTAACTAACTTTCTAAAATCTAGCTTATGTTTGAATTCACCGACAATTTCTCCTGAGAACCGTCTCCAAACTCTATAGTGCAAAGAAAATTAAATGAACAAGGGAGTTATTAGCTACTGCATATTAGAAAATGAACAAAAGAGACCGATCGATATAGAGCGCAAATGATTGAAAATAATTATTTTTGCAACATTTTTCTCATGTCGGCCCAAAGTGTTGCATTTGTATCCATAGAGTCCATGATATAAACTGTGGAGGTGTGAAGTTCAATTTTTAGCAGCATCCAGTGGAACCTGCGGACACGTTATACATGCACAGTCATGCATAACTTATCGATTAGACATACCATGCATAGAGTAAACAAAAGAGAATAGGCACAAAAGAGAAACACTCACTCAAAATGGTAAGGAAATAGAATACGACTTTTGAGTTGATGCTTTGTAAGAAACCTGAACAAGTCTTTCTCCACGTCTTCGGGGTGACGTTGTAACATAGTTCCATTAATGATTTGTGGGTCAATGAACCCAACATCATGGATGTTTCTTATTTTGTATTCCCAAATCTTCAATCTGCATAATAGAGTACGCAACAATATAGTTAGGACAATATATATATATAGTGCAGGCAATGAAGAACGAGATGAGTTAGAAATAAATCACTTACAGAACGTAACAACTCAGGATAGATTTGTCGAGCTCGTGCAGATTGAACAGCTGAAACAATTCACTCATTTCAACTGTTACAGAGTACCGTTTGGTGTGATGCTCCTATGTAACATCCACATAAACATATTCTTTGGCGGCCCATGATATGAAATTATTGTACCAACGTAGCAGATTTCACATTTGTGGTGGTAGACTCTTTTCCTGTGTAGGCTCGACGAGAGGCCCATTCTTCACATATTGAAATGCTACCTCACCCATTGGCGCATCGTCAAGGCCTAACGAGGCACGAAGAGTCAAAACCATCTCGGACGCATTTATCATGGCACTCTCTACAGTCAATCCAATTGCTACCGCAGCTGCTCTGTCCTCGGGGTCCTGTTCCGGACCGGCTTTCACTATGAGCGGGGGGATCAATTGTTTACTCTGCATCCCGAGCTGGTCAACTTGTTTCCCGCTTTTTTTCCTTTCTTCATTCTCCTCCTTCAATATTTCTGCTTGCCTACGAAGTTCGCTTCCATAGTCATCAGGCATATTCAGCTCGGCTTGGGACGGTTGCGTCAAAAAACTCGTAGCCCACTTCTTTACCTTCGGAGGGTATACTTCCTTGGGCTTAGGCTCCCTTAGCGCCCTCCGATCGGCCGACCATTTCTCATACTCAGCCTTCGCGGCCAATTTGGTTTCAGCTTCACTAAGTTCCCAAGGCCTTGGGGGGATAGGCTTCAGTGATGCCTCCGGTACCCGTGTGGTCTTAGGTACATAAGGCTCCAGGTTAATAGTCCAAGAGCGGGTTTCCTTGCTGTCTGCCTGCTTCTGCTTCTTCGCCGGAGGAGGAATGGGGGGCGACGGCTGCTTATCCGCCAGAGGACGATTGGGGGGCGACAACTGCTTATCCGCCGGAGGAGGATTGGGGAGCTCTGCTTACCCGCCAGAGGAGGATGGCGGGCGACGCCTGCTTACCCGCCAGAGGAGGATGGGGGAGCGACGCTTGCTTACCCGCCGGAGATTGTGGATCGGGGGACGGCGTCGAATGACGTGAAGGAGGTGTAGGTGAACCAGCACCACCACCACCTCCACCACCACCACCATCGGAGGGCCATGGACTTGTTAGCCTTGGCGCCTCGCCTGGAAACACTATGTACTTCTTTTTCCATAGAATGAACTGGCGCTTGACATCTCCAAGTCTTCTCTCCCCTTCGGGTGTAGCTATGTCAATCTCCAGGTCCTCAAACACTTGGACTATGTCTTCCAACGTGACACGAGCATAGCCATATGGAATGGGGTTGTTGTGGTGGAGTGCTCCAGGTGTACAGGGTAAAGCACTGCCGGTAGCTACCTTCGTGGAAATGGTCCCCACAGGATAATGCAGATCACCTTCTTTCATCTCCTTTATATGATCCACGGGGCAGTGAGGCTCCGGTGCACGACTCTCGATCGGCGGTGCATTAGCACCTGCAGGCGGGGCCTCCGTGGAAGCCACGCTGCTTCTCCGCTGATGCTGGCTTCCGAGATCCGCAACGATTTTTTAAATTATGAATGCACTTTTCAGAGGTTTATCTATATTTTTCTTAACCCGTTTGGTCGATGCAAGGCAATTACTAATCCGTTTGCTGCTATCGCATAGTTGAAGCTATTAAAAACTTATAAGTTCATCAAGCGTAGACTAGCAGATTTGTATGGAATAACATTGAACATCAAGCCCTGAGTTCTGTTTTTTGATGTTTTATCTCACTTTGGGAGATAAATACATAATCACTATGGATACAGAGCATTGTCCACTTTAAAGGCCACCTCCTATATCTTCTCAAAATTTATCCTGGTTCCATAACTGTGATGAACTGCCGAATATGAAGGAAACATACATGTTACAGATGATCTCAACAAGTCATTTTTCTGGATTGCTCTCGAAAAGGTAGAAATCTCCCAGAAATACCGAGTAAAGCAATTAGACCTAGTTAAAATACGCCGAGTAGTAACAATAACCCCCTATAACTAAATAGTTGCAGGGGCGACAAAGGAACATGTGTGAAATACATTCATAAGCCTGACAGAATCTACACGAATAATTCCTAACCCATATACGTTTCTTCATAGTATTTTTAGTATTGTGTAAATACCCAAATAAAGATTTAAAAAACAGGTAAAAGCTCTTGGTGTAGCTAGTTAGCTTTGACTGTGAATTTTTCGGGGTTTTTTTAACATTCATTTTGGTTGATCATGAACTCCCCCAAGATTCATGATCATAAGATTTGTATCTCCCGCTATGCAATGGCCTTCTCGAAAATATTTAATTAGATTTCTATCCCGTGTGATGGTGATCCTTAATGTGAACATTTATGGGTTCCTAGGATAGAAAACAAAAAAAAATTCCTACAATGATCATGCAAAAACGTTCCTTTATCACAGAAAAGCCAAAACATAAAATACAAAGGCAAGCCTTTGGTTGGTGGCTTAAATCACAATGTTAACAAGACAAAAATATACTATGATTACAAGAGACCAGGAACATGCCGATCAAATTATAGCTTCTGGATGAAAATAGCATCTAGCAAAAATCTCCTAACCTTGGTGTTCAAACAGTGACCTCACATTCATAAACTCATTAGAGACGAATGCAGCTCTTGTGCTTGTTGTAGCCAATTTGAGCGACGTCCTTGACAAATCCGCATAGTCACATTCCTTTTCTAGATCTATCACTCCAACAAAATGGTCGGTTGAGACCCCTAATATAAGGGCTTGAGATATCTTACATCATCTCTATGGCACCGTAGAGTCGTACAGTTAAATCGTGGCAAAACCTATCTCCTCATGCACCGTCTTAAATATCATATGGACGCTTTGGTGAGCGTGTCTAAAATAAGATGAGAAGTTCATATAGAGTCTCTACAAGTGTAAATACATTTTCGTATATGGAGATAATGTCGTCTCAAACTTCCGTGGTGACGTCATATATTTCGTCTTAAATAGATTCATCGACATGATTTCCTCGTTTCAAGGCCAATTTTCCATTTATGTTATAATGTTATTAATTTAAGGATTGTCAAATATGAACAAATATTTATTATCTTCATAGCATATTAACAACTAATGGATGTTTCACTACTTCATGATGGCCACATTACATACAATTGCACTTTTAATATACAAGATCCAGTAAGGTGTGTAGAGGTAATTTTATTGACAAGAAGTTTAATAATGCACAAGACCGCAAATAGCAAATACAATTGGATAATCATGCATCTTCACATACAATTTGTCTACAAATAAAATGTACTATCTACGAGTTGTCTATTTATGAGCATCAAAATATCTTCACTGTCCGTTCATACACTTGTTCATGTGCTTTGTACTCGCGCAATTCCCTACAAAGCTATGAAAACTGACTTAACTTAACTCACATAAGCTCCTTTAAACAATGCATCACACCAATTCAACGTGAATTCCAGCATGAGACAAACTTCAAGTGTAATGAAAGCAAGGAAGCCACTGACCATGAAGAAGTGAATTTCACCTATCATACTTGATACATGATGACGTACGGCCAATACAGTTAATTCTGCTCCAAGAACACTACCAGCAAGCAAACGAACCTCTGGTTGGATGGTTAAGAGGATGGTTGTACCCTCAGCCCAGCAGAGTTCAAACCAAAGGTTTGACACCGGTGTGTTGCATTTAGGCGGAATATTCTTTCAGTGGGAGGCGACGTTCCTGTCAATA
>JAPCYS010001868.1:0-97892 GCA_028641055.1 Alopecurus myosuroides
CCTGTTTGTTCTACCAACCGGGACAAATACCCCTTTGGTACCGGTTGGTAGCACAAACCGGTACTAAAGGGATGTATTAGTACCGGTTGGTGGCAGCAACCGGTACCAAAGGGTTCCGCCGGGCCCACTTCAACTGCGCGCGAACCGGCCAGTCTTTTGTACCGGTTGGTAGTACTAACCGGTACTAAAGGTTTATTTTCTATTTTTTTTCTTTTCATCTCTTTTTCTTTTCTTGTTTCATTAAAAAAACTATAACTTTTTAAAGGAAAGTCCAAATGATATGAAGCTAATTTATAAAATTTTGTAAAATTAAAAGCTATCAACTAAAAATACTTTTGTGATGTTTTGTAACATTTTCAAATTTTGAAATTTCAAAATGAATTTAAATAGATAGTACAAACTATAATTAAGTCCAAAATGGAAACCCCAGTTTGGAGCGTGTTGGGGAGTTTTCGGGCACGAGCGCGGTGCGACAGCACATACAGAAGCTCTATAAAAAAGATATAGGGTGCTACAAATTTCTTTTATTAAAAAACAGAAAACAAACGCGCTAGCGCGCCGTAGTTCACCGGAATACAAATTCTTTATTAAAAAAAGAAAACAGACGAACACTACTCCTCGTCGTCATCGTTTGGGAACTCGTCGGTGACCTCCTCCTGGTCATCGTCATCGCCGAACTCGTCGGTGACCTCCTCATCGTCGTCGCAGGTGCACTATGGTATGTGCGAGATAGGCTCCCATCTCGGATCGTCGGAGGCCCAGACTTCGCCGGCATGGTCGGCCTGGCGGAGCTCTTGCAGCACCTTCATCCTCGCTTCCCGGGCGGCCTCTAACGTGAGCTGGCGTTCGAAGCGGCGCTCCGCCCTCTCAGCCGCGCGGGTCTGCCAGAGCTCCACGCCGGCGCTCTCCTCCCCCAGATTGTTCCGGTAATACTGGCGGACGACGCGATTGTCCCTGGCGTCGACTAGGCCATGAAACGCGCGGGTGGAGGAGGTGGTGGTGGTCGGCGGCAGTGATGATCTGCGGGATCGGCGCCCTGGCCTCCTCTTCCCAGAGGGTGTGGTAGTCTCGTCCCAGGCGCGGGCGGTACAGGCGCCAGGCGCCGCGTCCCAGGCGCGGGCGGCCTCCGCCTCCGTCGCAAAGGAGCCGAGGGGGATGCGGTCGTCCCCGTTGCGGATATCCGCGATGAACATTCCGTTTGGCCGTGCTCGGACGCCGCGGAAACCGGTGGTGATGTTCGTCCTCGGAGGCATGGTGGCGGCGCGACGGTGCGTGGATAGGAGTGCACGCATCGAGAGGAGAAGACGCTAGAGCGCGGCATTGTAACGCGCCAGGCAGCCACGCGACACAACTCTCGCGCCACGCGTTACAACTCCTTCGTCCGAGATGCACGTTTGTGTGCAATATGGGCTCATTATAACAAACTAAGCCATGTATTTGGCCATAATAACCCGTCATTTCAACCGAAACCCTAAAATGTTAGGAGGGAATAGCAATTTTTGTGAACACGTTTTTAATAGAACTGTCGTATTCCAAGTTTATTATTTTTGGTGGATACTAGTACATATTTAATGACACCAGGCGAAGGTCTCGCGTTATTTAGGGTTTTTTTTGAATTTACTGGAATTTTCTCAACCCGTTTTACGAGAAAGTCAAGACGGCGGGCATGACCGCTCATAGCTAGGGGTTCTATATTCAGCAACTCACGGTGGATCTCTATTGAGATAGGTAGTTGAGTACCTAAAATGATTTTTGCCAAAATTTATGAGCAAATTACGAGGCACCTGTAGTTCAAATATGTCCCGTTTCCAGCAGAATCGGCAGAAACTTGTGATTTTCAAAAGAGCTAGATGGAAATCTTTTCTTAGAAAAAAGATTGTGTATTGGGTATATCACATGTCCTATCATGTTAAAAAAAAATTAAGCCTCCAAGTTTTACAACATGTTTGTGGTAGGTGATACGTCTCCAACGTATGTATAATTTCTGATGCTCCATGATCATATTATACCAATTGCTACATGTTTTCTCCCTTATTTATGCATTTTTATACGTTTTCCAAGACTAACCTGTTAATAAGATGCCAAGTGTCAGTTCCTTGTTTTCTGCTGTTTTTGTTTCAGAAAAGTTGTTCTCGAAACATTCTCGGAATTGGACCCACAAAGCCCGAAGTGCCTATTTTCCCCTGAAGCATCCATACCACCGAAGGAGAGTCGAAGACGGGCATCAGGAGGGCCACCATAGGGTGTGCGGCCTCCCCCTCGTCGCGCTAGCTATAGGTGTGGGGCCCCCAGGCCTCAACCACCTTTGCTCTTTCGCCTATTTATTCCCCCCGGAGGGAAAACCCTAAACACTTGATCAAATATCCCCGAAAAGTTCCGCAGCCGCCGTCGTCGTCAACCCTAGATCAGGGGGGTCTGAAGCTGTCTCCCGGCCCCTATTGGAGAGGAAGTCATCACCGAGGCTTCTACATCACCATGCCTGCATCTGGAGTGATGCGTGAATAGTTCATCCTTGGACAACGGGTCCATAGCAGTAGCTAGATGGCTGTCTCCTCCTCATGCCTCCATTTTTAGATCTCGTGAGCTGCCTATAATGATCGAGATTGATCTTATGTAATTCTATATGATGTATTTGCTGGGATCCGATGAATATTGAACTTATGCAAGTTGATTATAGTCTTTATTTCATATGTTATTTGCGATCTTGCATGCTTTCCATTGCTAGTGCTTGCTCTGGCCAAGTAGTTGCTAGTGACTCCAAAAGGAGTATTTATACTAGATAGTGGGTTCATGCCTCCTTTTTACCAATGCTCGAGTGAAGAAACGTGACAGGGGAAGATGTGTTGTTGCCACTAGGGCGAAAACAGAGTGTGAGTGCCCGCATGTACAATCGTTGCTTACATTACACACACTGATTACTATGTGATTCATCAGGACATTACAACAAGATACATAGACTGTTATCCAACTGCATCTATGACTAATAATCCACCCTCCGAATATCATCCAAACAAACGTTGGGTTTAAGTTGCAAGCAACAGATAATTGCAGTAAGCAAAGTGTGTAATGTAAACAATAACATCATCCTTAGACAAAAAAAAAATTGTTGTTTTCTCCCTAATGGCAACAACACATCGTCCACCCGTCACGTTTCCGTCACTCGAGCACATATGCAAAGGAGGCATGAACCCACCATGGAGCATAAATACTTCCTCTTGGAGTTACTAGCATCTACTTGGCCAGAGCATCTGCTAACAACGGAGAGCATGCAAGATCATAAATAACATATGCAAGATCATAAAAGCTATGAGAATTTTTGGGAGAATAGTCAACAAATGAAGTGTCGACCATTCGTGTTCCTGCCTCGTGAGAATAAAGTGTGTAGCTTTGGCGGGTTCAACTTGGTCCGTTAGATTTAAGCGTCCTAATATTTTAGTACATTCTTTTAGATTTTATACATAATTAGAACTAAGACAAAATTTACACTAATAATTTTATAGAAGTAGTACATAGACTGGGTCCCCTGCCTTTCGGGGGCCTAGGGCGGGCGCCCCGCTTGCCCACCCATATGGGCCGGCCCTGGCTCTGAGTCGTCGTTTCTCCGTTCACCGGAATTTCCGCCTCGCAGGAGTCGACGTCGGCTGGAGTCGTGGCCCTTCTCGAATCGCCGCCACGACACCGCTTGCGTCTCCCCCGCACGGGCTGCGCAGCCTCCTCCGCGTCTCGCCCAGCTCGCTGGCGGCGACGGTCGCTGCCGTCTTCCAAGGCCATCCAGTCACACTGGTAGAAAAAAGGCCTTCGGTATGCCAGCAATCAGTCCCAAGCGTCGCCGTGACTAATGAGTCTTTAGTCCCGGGTCGGGAGGAGACCGCGACAGAAGGTCAGACGTCGCGGGTTGGGAAACGCGTTGCGGCGCGTGGAGGGAATTAATTCCGGTTGACCTCGCCGCCCGGGACTATTGGTCCTTTATTCCCCGTTCCCGTGGCCAACCGGGACCATTGGCTCTTTATTCGCCGTGCCCGTGGCCAACCGGGACTAAACATCAAGCTTCTCGCCTCCCCCGCGGCGGTTTTTATTTCACGAGCGAGGCAGAAGGGCGCCATTCCACTGCTCGCACTCTGTTCTTCCTCTCGCTCTCTGTTCTTCCTCTCTCGCTCTCTGTTCTTTTCGATCCAAGCACAAGCACGCAAATGGCTGAATGGACGCAATACAATGGGAAGACACCATGCGGCAAGGATTTGGACGTGCTCTTCACCAACAGTTCCGCGAGCTGCATGAAGCTCTGGGTCATTTGGCCGATCTCTATTTGCAGCTCCCGAAGAACACCGGTTCTTTGGGCTCGATCTGGAGTACACGGCGAATCAGAATGATGTTGCCGTCATCCAGATTGCGTTCAAGCAGTCGGTGTTGGTCTTCCAATGGTCAAGGTACGTAGAAGCTATAGCACACGTACAATCTTGCATGCATCTTCGAGTTTTTTTTGTTGCATGTGAAGAATACATGTGTTGCAACATATCTAACACATATCCTATTTTTGTTGTTACAGTAGTTCAAAGCATTGCCCGGACCTTGTTGATTTTCTTGTCAACTCGGGGTTTGACTTTTGCAGCGTTGACATCACGCAAGACCGTGTGAAGTTGATGCGCATCGGTATTATGATACCTGAAGATCACTACATTGATCATCAGAATCTTATCCAGTTCACCGGGCCAAAGACCGAGATGGCTGTCATGGCAAGCACCTTAATCCACCACGGCTATCAAAGGATGAAGACTGATTTCTGCCGGGAGAATCACAACTATTGGGAGGAGACCCCATTGCACATGACGAACCTCAAGTATGCGGCCATCGATGCATATGTCGCGTACGAGTTGTTCCGCATCTACTCGGCGGGGCCATAGATGATGTATGCGTTCGATATCTATGTGCATGTAATGGGTATCTAATTAGCTAGTAGTATATATATATGTAATGGATATCTTTTGTGATCGACTCTATATATATGTTTTAAATGTGATCGACTCTATGTTTGTGTTATGTGTGATCGACTCTATGTTTGTGTTATGTGATCGACTCTATGCATGTAATGAATATTGTTTGTATTATTGTCTTTATTTTTGATATTTTTTCATTTTAAAGATTTTAAAATGAATTAGTATTATTTTCTTCATTTTTTGATATATATTGTATTTTTAAGATTTTAAAATGAATTAGTATTATTGTTCTTAATTTTTGATATATTATTTGTATTTTAAGATTTTAAAATGAATTAGTATTATTGTTCTTCATTTTTGAATATATATTATTTGTATTTTTAAGATTTTAAAATGAATTAGTTCTATTTTTCTCAATTTTGGATATATTTGTATTTTTAGAAATAATACAATTAAAAGTTAATGTTTATTTATTATTCAAAATTAATTAATTACATCATTATTTTGTTTATTTGAAATTCAAACAATTAAGAAATGTGGCTTCGACCAACATGTTAATAAGATTGATGATACTACTATCACATACATGCGGAGAAACACTTGATTCGGACGGGATGGAACTCGGAAGTTAAGCGTGCTAGTGCTAGCACTAGTAGGAAAAGGGCTACCAGTGACGAACATTTCATCTACCGCTGGCGAACATGTTTCGCCAGCGCTACCACGCTAGTGGTAGCAGGTTACCGCGGGCGAACACACTTCGCCAGCGGTAGTGCAGGTTACCGCTGGCGAACAAGCCTTGTTCGCCAGCGCTATGTTCGCCAGCGGTAAGCTCCTCTGTTCGCCAGCGCTATTGTTCGCCAGCGGTAGTCAGGTTATTCGCCAGTGGTACTGTTCGCCACGGTAGGTACTGTGTTCGCCAGTGGTAAGTTTCACAGTTTGTATTTTTTCTTTTTTTTTTGTATAACAGTTTATATATTCTGATTCTGTATATTCCCAGGTCCAAATACATTCAAATTCTATAATTTATAAACTTTCACACATATAAATCACTGATAGCACATCGATAAATCATAGATACATATGCATCCATCCATAACGAATTTAACACATCGATAACGATATTAACACATCTATACATATGCATCCATATCCAATTCTCATAAGTACGAATACAACACATTGATCTCAATAATATGGTCGGAAGATTTCGAACCCAAAATATAGCCATCTAATTAGTTCAACGATTACAAAGGTATGACTACTACATTTATGCAACGTACGCGCGATATAGAGATCAATCGCAAAGAAGACTAGCTAGATATACGTCCGCCTCCGCTTTAGCTTCCGCCTCCGCTTGCGATCTTTCGCTAGGGCCAGCGCGCCGTCCACTTCTTCATCTCTCTGTAGACCAAGATAAAAAGCATTAGACCGGCAAAGGAAATCACAAGTTCTTATTACGAGCAATTCGTAACGAATCGAATACATACCGTCGATCATTTCTTCCTCGATGTTGTGATCTTCTGTTTCCTCTCCGCGGGAACGGAAGAGCACCTTCTAACGAGTTGAATGGTCTCTCGTCAGTCTGCTCTAGCACACATTGTCGCAACTCATTGTTAGATGGTGGGTGTTCCAGTGGAAGGTAGATCCTGAAGTTACTACATCCTTATAGATGATTGTGCAGATCTTGCGCTGGATGCGACCAAAGTTTTGTCTGTACTCAGCATCCAGACCATTCCACGATGCTGCGAGACCATTTGTCCACAGCAGACATGTATTGCAGACTATGTTGGTCCTCACGATCTCCGTCATGTGTTGGATGAGGTACCATGCCTCCATTTGGCCGCCTGGCGCCTGCTTGGGGCAGGAAACTCTGTTCTGTGTCTGAACACATATTTTCCTTTAATTTGTTTTTTTCCTGTCGCAGAATCCTTCCCCCCTGATGTAGCCATCCATACATCATGAGAACAGACTTGATGAGGGTGTAGTTCTTCTGCTTCATCGTACTCCCGGATCGAGATATACTGCGTGCGCGTCTCTCGGGTAGAGCATGATGAGGGTGTCGTATTTGTTTCTGCGCAAAACAGGAGAGTCCATATGGTTAGTGAGCAACACTTGTTTACTAACTATATATGTGCAAACTTATGTAAAGATGGGAAATATAACTTACTCAGGAAAGTAGGGCACGAGGGTGATCCTCTTGTTCATATGGTTAGTGAGCAACACTTGTTCGAGGTACTTTGTCGCTTTTGCCCTACCCCTCGGGTTGTTCAAGTACATTCGTGCATGTAGTAGGGGTCTGCTAGCCCGATGTTTCTGACATTCTCTACGGATAGCTGATGCGCCAAGCTGAGCGTAAACAGACGGCCGATTGACGAGTGGAGTGATTTCATGTGGAACATCCGGAAAATGTCATCAAATCTAATGATGATCTTGTTTGCGTTGCCTTCAGTGACAAATCCCGCCGTAGATGACACCTTTGCGACCAAAACCGGCAGCATTGGATTTTTCTCTGAGAAGCATCTCCTCCATAATAGTACACCGTCATGGACGCTACGCATATCACCTGTCAGCAAGGCGACCAACCTCGGCGGAAGCATCGGTTGCCCAACTCATGATCTGATGCCAGTCGGTTATGGGTATCCTGTCCAATACACGTCCTGTCTGCGGCTTAGACTTGTCCCCTCCACCGGTTTGGCTCATCGATGCAACGGCAGGAACCTTCTTAGGTTCTTTTCCATGCATACTTGATGTTAGGCTGAGTCTTATGAAATACCCGCCACCGCCTCTTTGAGGGCATCCTGGCTGATGACTTCTTGCTCGGGGACTGCCGGCTCTTGAGAAGAGAAAAGACGCTTTGTGCATCGATATTTATCCGCTTCCCCCTCCGCTGGCAAGAGGAGTTGATCAAGATCATCTAGGCCGGGCGCCCCCTCGTAAGGATCGACGACGAGGTAGTCATTCGGGTTCTCATCTTTAGCATCGTCGCCGTCGTGCTGCACGGACTTTGCAGGTGAGAAATCCTTGTTGGCTCGGGTGCCCCGACCCTGGACCGGTGTTGGAGTGTTGGCAGGAGTACTTTCCAAACGAATTAGTGATTTCGGCCAGGTCAATGGCCAAACCAAGCATTGCTCCAGGTTCAACTCGCTGTCGCTGCGGGTGGTTGGTTCGAGGATCGAGAGCACCGCAACCAGGGAGCACCCGACTTAATGTCACTCTGAACACGTCCTCGGGCATAACGAACGCCGTGGGATACGCGGTTCAGAGGTGATGATTTTTCCTTTGGCGACGTCCTTTAACTCCCGTTCACATTAAGGAGCAATGTGCATCCCGTCTCGTCGGCCTGCGAAACGTCGCGCGATCGTTGTTAGAGACTGATGCCGTCACGAATCAAGTCATAATATATAATTAAGCAGTGCACGTTGAATTACCGTGAGGGCATTGAGCTCGACATGGGGATGGACCGCTAAGTGTCGGGCGGCGTTGAAGAGATGTGGCGGGGCCGGCGACGGATCTTTGCGACCTTCCCGGCTGAGGGTGGGCCGGCTCGTTCCGCGCAGCAGACGCCACGACGGGGGCCGCGTTCTGCGGCGCCAAGACGGGGCCACGTTCTGCGGCGCCACGACGGGGGCCACGTTCTGCGGCGCTGGCTGCACCATTTGGGCTATGTTTAATCTGCGGGAGCGCCCTTGTCCTCCACCTAGCATCCACGGCGCTAAGGACTGAGCGACGGTCGAACAGATGGTAGGGAGGAGCTCATTGAGCCTCTCGTTCACAAGCTCGTCGACCGTCTCTTCTCCGGGCCCTTGTTCCGCTCCTTACGCTTTTCCTTGTGTCGGGGTAGTAGTGCGCATGCCGATGACCCTTTTCCGAGGCCATGCACATGGCCACGATTCGGCTTCTTGTCAAGGGGCACTCCCTTCATCGCGTTAAGCGCCCTAATGAAAGGGTGTCATACGGGTCCTTGTTCGTCGTCGCCGAGGACCCCCCGTCAGATTGAGATAGGCGTTCTTTTTCTTCTTCCTCGAGATACTTATTCTCGAGCAGCTTGACCTTCTCGTTCAACACAAGATCGCCGGCTTTTTGGATCTTCCCTATAATGGGCCCTGACAAAATTTCTCTCACCTGCGGGTCGGTGATCTTGTCAAACGGGTTCGGCCCTTCTCTCTTCGAATCCTCCTTTTCCCATACTTTCTGCTTTCCCAAGGTAACCCCGGCTTCCGAGATTGTGAGGGACAATGTTCTTTTTTCGCTGTTCTTGCCCCCATTTAGTCAGCGCAAATCCTTTAACGGTTTGAGTTCGTCGATCTTGAATTGGGCCAAGTCTTCCTCGGAAATGGAGGGCCACATCTTATGGATCTCATCAAAATCCTTACCCTTCGCAAGCATCGCCCGCAAACTGGATCTCCAAGTCGTAAACGCCTTGGCGAACTTGTTCAGTGCTAAGGAGTTGACCAGATTCTTCTTCAGGTCCTGGTTGTCGTAAGGATCCGGGAATTTGTACCTTGTGTGCAGCTTCTCAATCAGTAGGGCGGCATTAGCCTTGTTTTCTTTAGCTTTGAGGTGCTCCATATTAACGTTGCCGAAGTCTCGAGCTATGCAGCCTATCTGGTTTCCATAGCCCTTGGCATAACTCTCCGGCTCGAGGGGAGCACCGCTATTGGGGCACACTTCCGTGAACTCTTCCCGCATGGTGGCGATCAAGTTGTGCCGCCTCTCTTTGCGCTTAGCCGCCGCCTCGCTACCGGAGCCACTACCGGTTTGATCACCTTCTGCGCCCGATGTATCGTTGTGTCGCTCTAGCTCCTGGCGAACGGTTTCGTCCATCTCGTCGTCTGCATCGTCGCCCTCCATCTCTAGATCCGGGTGCGGATCTACGGGTCCGCCTCCCGCGCTTAGCATGGAAAGCCACGCATCGTCGTTGTCTCCGCCGTGTCCGAGACCAGAACCACCCGCCTCGTCATTGTGAGCCATATCTAATGAAGGAGAGAAAACCCGAAATAAGTTCAACAAATCCTACAATTTAGACGATGTACCCATATGAGTCCAAATTTCTCGACACTCTAAGTTGTGATATTTTTAGCAAAGATCATGCCAAAATTCACGGAAAATTTCGGCATGACCTTTGCTAAAAATATCACAAATGGAGTACCCAAATTTGCCGGAACGGAAATTAATCAACATTCCAGCAAAATAGGGACTCACGTGGGGTACCTGCACATAAAATCCCACCCCTCATATAATAGATCCCACCCCTCATATTATCATCGTCATCCACAACAAGGTGGGCACATATCCACACGACCACACACCATCTCCACCATCCATCACCACCATCCATCATCACCACGCCATATCCATCACAACCATCCATCACCACCATCCATACACCACCATCCATCACCACCAACCAGATTCATATTTAGATATCAACACAGGATCGACATGAATATAAATTAGCATATAATTTCTAGCTACTCAACCTACACACAACAACCACTCGTCACTAGCTCATCAACATAAAAACATTCCTAACACACTACTGCTGTATGCTCTAAGTGAATAACTCATTCCTAACTCGCCTAATATGTTTAATGAATAAAAACCATTGTGTTGCATGCTGTATCATCACTTGAGCAAACCAAAAAGAGAAAAAAAAAACAGTAAAACAGGAAGACCTGATACTTTCAAAGCAAACAAACAGGTGTATATCAATTAATAATAAAGTGGAAATTCAAAACAAAATTAGTAAAACCTAACACACTACTGCTGCTGTATCATCACTTATGGTTTTACATCAACCAGACAACAACAACCATCAATAGGTTCAGGTTCCTGTATTATATGAATTATATGAATTTTCAAAACAGAGAAACACATACTTTTCAAACTGAATTATATGAATTTTCTCTTTGCTCTAGACTAGATTTCTTCTTTGCATACATGCATTTGATTACTCCTAGTCATAGGCTCATAGCAGGTCTACATAGCCAACATGCTTTTCTCTGATGTAGGCCACACCAAAAATATGATCTCTGTATTTCAGCAGTAATAAGAAAAAGAATGCCCCCAGTTGGACTATAAAAGATTGTAAAGTTTACAGGCAAAAACACAACCCAAATGAATTTCAAAGTTCTTGTTTCGTTCCACTTTAACTTTAGATGAACAGTTGAGTTGTTGAAATAGTACATAGTGTTAAGCATAGCTGTAAATAACAAAGTATATCTAATCGATATCATGCTATGGTACCATTTTGTATATGTGGGTATCCGTTTGACACAAACATGCACAGTTCAGTTTCTTTCACTTACTAAATATTGCTAAGGCAAGACTAGCAAGTTCAGTTAAATGCCCAAAAAAGCACGGTTTGGGGAACTGAATGATGGATACCTTTTTTTTTTTTAATTCGACAAGTCACAGCTTACTGACATGTACATGTTTCAGTTTTGCGCCGCCTTTGTTGACTACAGCCCATTAGCTGTGTTACTAGTAGTTAACTTGGAGCTGTTTGATTCCTAGTCTACATACATTCGTAATCATTATATCAAACTGTTTGTTTTAAATTGAGAGGTACAAAAGGACATAGACACAAAAACAAACAATTCAGCAACAACAAACTAGAGACAGAAATCATGAGAACGACTCGATGTTCTCCCCGTGCATAGTAGCCGGAGGCAGCAGAATACATGCAGTTAAAATCTGATGGAACATCTGCTCGGCTATCCTTCTCCAAGTCCTTGTTCTCCTCCTCCAGAAACGCTCGTAAAGAGCATGTGTTGGAAAAAAAATTTTGTCTAAAAAAAACAGCACTCTCACAAAGCTTGTGGGCGAATGGATGTGGACGGCCAACGCCCTCATACCTGAACGTTCAGAAATCCCGTAGGACACTGGACACAGTGATTGACTGATTGCACTAGCACTATACAGGCATGAAGTATCCACAGAAATCAAATCAGCATGCATCGACCTCGTCCACATGTTCACAGATTACTTGATGAGATTTATTTAACTTCTAGCTTCACAGATTACCTTATTTTGTTTTTTCCCAAGGAAGATTACTATTGCACATGGCAACAAAAACAATTTTTGCAAAATTAAGCTAGGAGTACTCACAGGTTTGAAAAACATACACACACTCCTTGAGCCCAACACAATTAAGCTAACAAAGAACAGTTACTGGATCATCATAGACCAAAAAGAGAACAAAAAAAATACCTGTTGTTCTTGCAGAACAATGGTCGAACACCTGCGGTGCAAGGTAGAAGAGAGGGCAGCAGCGGGGCAGTAGGGGCGGCGCCGCTCTAGGAGGCAGCGCGGCAGCCGCAGGGGAAGAGGAGGGAGACGTAGGGGAGGTGGAGGCCGGCCGGGGCGTGGCGTCGATGGCCGCCAGCCGTGGAGGGCAGGCGCGTCGTGCAGGTGGCCGTGGAGGGGCGACGCGTGCAGAGAGAGGGGGAGGACCGGTGGAGGAGTGGAGGGGCGCTAGGGGGTGGAGGAGTGGAGGGGCTCTAGGTTGCGCGCGGTGGTCGCCGGGAGTCGCCGGAGACAGAGGAGATGGCCGGGGTGCGCACGCGCGTGTCGATCTCGGGCCAGTTGCGAAAACGGCTAAGTCCTAGAGCGCTCTGTAGGGAGGAGGCGAGGGCCCACGCGTAAGTGAGAGGGGCACTACCACACCGCTGGCGAACATAGAGGCTAGTTCGCCAGCGCTAAGGTTCCGCTGTGAGAGGGGCCCTACCACACCGTTGGAAAGTATTGGTCTTCTTTCCTGACGGTCGACATCCTAGCCCATCTGACGCGGAACATAGGCACCTTCTCTCCAGAGTAGTTAAGCTCCCATATCTCCTCGATCCTTCCGTAGTATCTTAACTTTTTGTCACCGGTGTAGGATTCCATCGTTACCCCTGAGTTTTGATAATCAGAAGTTTTGTCTTTCTCTCTGTGTAGAAGGTGAACCCGTTGATATCATATGCTTGAAACGTCGCTAGGTTGGGAGCTGGGCCATGTGCCAAGGCGTACAATATTTTATTTTTCGCACAATCCCTTGGCGGTGGATTAGCGACGATCACATCTTTAAACCAACGCAAGAAAGTGGAGTTATGCTCTCTGATTATTTCTCCTTCGGTCCTCCGCTTGCCTTGTTCACTGTACTTTTTCATAATCGAGCTCTTGTGTTTTTCCACCCAAGTATCGACCATGTCAATGTGTTGGAGAGCTACTAAGTTTGCCCTGTTAAAGTCGGTGCGTCGACAAGCCCGATCCACATGCACTTCTCTACGTCCATTTTTGTGACCTACTCCATCGAGCTTGCCAATGTGCTTGTTTCTGGGCAGACCACTGGGTCCTCCACGTCCATATGATTCGTGCAGAAAGAGATGCACTCTTCGGTGAGAAAGCCCTGAACGATGCTTCCGTCCGGACGAGCTCTGTTGCGAACATATCCTTTGATGACCCCATTCATCCTTTCAAACGGCATCATGTTGTGCAGGAACAACGGCCCGAGATGGATGATATCGTCCACGATATGGACCAACAGATGAACACATATGTCAAAGACTTATGGTGGAAAGTACATCTCAAGCTCGCATAGTATCACGACAATCTCTTCCTGCAGCCTTGAGATCTACTTCCCCGTGATCGACTTTCGAGATATAACGTCGAAGAAGTTACAGAGGCCAAACAGGGTTTCCCGGACGTGTTTGTCCATTATTCCGCGGATCGCAACCGGAAGTATCTGCGTCATCATCACGTAACAGTCATGAGACTTCATCCCGCTAAACTTTTGTTTCTGCGCGTCGAGGAATCTGCTTATTAGCCCTGAGTAACCGCTAGGGACTTTGACTCCGAGAAGGCACATCATCAATTTTGTGATCTCGTCCGGACTAAGAGTGAAGCAGGAGGGGGGCATTAATAGTCATTCCTCTTAACCCTTTTGGCCTTGCGACCATCCGTCTCCTCATCACACGATTGATCGCCGTCGTCATCATCCGGGCGTCCCCCCTGAAGATCTACCCTAATACCAAAATATTTCAGGTCGTTTCTTGCTTTCACCGCGTCTTGGTCCTCTCCGGCATGTTGAGCAGCGTGCCAAACAAACTTTCAAACACATTCTTCGTGATATGCATCAGATCAAGGCAGTGAGGCGTATCGAGAATGGGCCAGTATGGCAAGTCCCAAAACACCGACCTCGTCTTCCATACATCCAGAAGCGGTTTTGGCGCCTTTTGCTTCTTTCCAGGCTCTGGGCATTCCTTCCAATCATTCAGCAAATTGTAGATTTCTTCGCCGCACCTCTTACGTGGAGGTCCACGGAGCTCATCCTCACCGTTAAAAAGGTCTCCTCGCCTTCTCCACGGGTCTTTGTTGGGTAGCCACCTTCGATGGCCAACGAAAACTATTTTCGAAGACCCAGGATCTTTCGGAAGTTGCATAAACGTGGGGTCATCCATGCACCTCACGCAACCGTTATGTCCGTGGCACACCTGGCCTGCCACATATCCGTAGCCTAGTAGGTCGTGAACCGTACAGAGTAAGACAGCTCTCATTGGGAAATATTGTTCACCGAAGGCGTCCCATGTGTTCACCCCTTCCTCGGCCCATAGCGTTTCCAGCTCATCTTTAAGCAGCTTCAGGTATAGATTTATGTCGTTGCCTGGTTGTTTCGGCCCTTGAATTAGCATACTCATGTGAATATACTTCCTCTTCATGCACAACCAGGGAGGGATGTTGTACATCCATACAAACACGGGCCAGGTGCTATGGGTGCTGCTCTGGTTGCCAAACGGATTGAGTCCGTCGGTGCTCACACCCAACCTGATGTTCCTTGCCTCCGCCCCGAACGTTGGATATTCACAGTCAATTGCTTTCCATTGACTTGCATCTGAAGGATGTGTCAGAATTACTTTTTCACTTCGATTTGGATCTTTCAAAACTTTATTCCTCCTTTTCGCGTGCCAGCGCATGAGCTCTGCTTCCTTGCGGTCCGCGAAATACCGTTGCAGACGGGAATGAGCGGAAAGTACCACACAACTTTCCGAGGAGCTTTCTTCTTCCCTTTCTTGTATCGAGCGGCGCTGCAAACTGGACAAATGGTTTTGTTCGCGTCCTCTTTCCGATAAATGTAGCAATCGTTGATGCACACATGGTATTTTTCGTGAGGTAAATCAAAGGGGCACACGACTTTCTTGGCCTCGTCGCAACTTTTAGGACAGGTGTTGCCCTCTGGAAGGACATCGTGCCAGTATTGCAGGCTTGCATCGACGCTTATGTCGCTCCATTTGTATCTCGCCTTCATCTGCAGAACATCGAGGGCCACTCTCAGGCGGGACTCTCCCGGACCGCAGCCTGCATACAACGGTGTCTTCGAGTCTATCTCTAGTTGCGCCAGCTTCGATTGCTCTCTAGCAGCAGATATCGAGTTAGTCGTCTTTCTCAAAAGCAGTTCTTTCAGATGAGGGTCACGCACAACTTCCGTTAGGGGTGTCCCTGTGTCCTCGTGATCTTCTTCCACGTCTTGTTCAACATCTTCTCAATGATCATGTGTTGGGTCATGAGGCTGATCTTGGTCCTGCTGTAGTTGGTCCTGCTGTAGTTCTATTCGATCGTTGCTATTGTCCTGTTGCACATCATTTCCTACCGCCGCCGCCCCATGGACTTCATCATCTTCATCATCCATGAAACCATACCTTAGGAGGTGACTGAGCAAGTCTCCGGTAAAGGGATTGAGCAAGCCCCCTAGTTTGCACTTTCGACATGGACATCGTATCTCCTTGCGGCCATTTTGTAACATGTCTTGTGTCGCGTGTCTCAAGTAACTATTCACGACACGTTCACTCTTAACGACCACCATTATATGTCGCCTGCACGAGAGCGCGCGCCGATATAATTAATATTAGAACCAAACATAATATATATATATTTCGATATTCACGGAAAAAAATCGGCATGACCTTCCTACAAATTGGAGGTTAGAGGAGTGCCAAACTTTGCCGAGACGGAAATGAATCAACATTTCGGCAAAGTGGCAACTCATTTTCATATCAAAAATTTCACTTCATGTCGTATTCACGAAAAAATTCGGGATGACCTTCCTACAAATAGGAGGTTATTAGGGAGTGCCAAACTATGCCGAGACGGAAATGAATCAACATTCCGGCGATAGTTGGCTACTCAATTTCATTCCACAACAAATTGCGCACACATGCATTTATCGTCTCCATCACACGACCATTGTTGAATCCGGTGAAATTTCACACATATTGCATCGCGTGTATCCGGACAAAATTTATATACAAACTCATTTAATTATATATTATCATTCATCCCACCTCAAATGAATAGATAGCCACACGATGATATCCGGAGAATTTTGGAGCTTTGGAGAGAAAGGGGTTAATTCTAGATTTAGATGGCTAGGGAGGGAAAATTTGGGGTAGAAATGATGTTAGGAGGGAGATAAACATATATATACCAACTAAAATAAATTTAGTTGGTTCAAAATAGAGTAGGAGGGTGGAGAAATTGGCATAATTTCGAGCTAGAGAGAGAAGAGGGGACAAGGGGAAGAAGAGAGAGTGGAGGGGAAAGTGGGTAGGTGGGGGTGCCACTTTATGGCTAGGATCTGCGGAATACCGCTGACGAACAGGTGCTGCTGTTCGCCAGCGCTAAGATGCGTGCTGGGCCCACATATTAGCGCTGGCGAACAGCAGCACATGTTCGCCAGCGGTTGTGGGCGTAGCGCTGGCGAACAATAAGCGCAGTTCGCCAGCGGTAAAATGAGGCAGCGGCTGTAGTGTTTCAAAGCGCGCGCAGGTGGGGCCCAGACTTAGCGCTGGCGAACAAGGGTGGTGGTTCGCCAGTGGTAGTGTTTCAAAGCGCTGGCGAACAGGTATTTCTGTTCGCCAGTGCTGTTAGCGCTGGGCAACCACAATTATTGTTGGCCAGCGGTATGGTGGTGGCTATAAGCCATTCCCTACTAGTGTAGAGTAGTGGGAGGATGGGTGACCGAGCGAGAAGTTTGACCATGAGTAAGTAATTTGACTAGAGATAATCTTAGTTAGACACTAAGCAAATAATACAAATTGTGAAAAAAAGGGAGTGAAAAAAAGGGAGTGAAAAAAAGGAGTGAAAAAAGGGAGTGAAAAAAGGTGAGAAAAATAATTAGAAACCAAATGAATTAAAAAAATTACGAAATAAATCTAGTCCCGGTTCATGTGGCCAACCGGGACTAAATGTCCTCCGACCCCAGGCTCCGCCACCCGCCCACGTGGACTGGCCTTTAGTCCCCGTCCGTAAGTGGCGGGACTATAGGGGGGGCCTTTAGTCGCGCGTAGCTAGTCCCGGTTGCCTGGACGGGATTAATGGGCTTGGCGAACCGGGACTGTAGGCCTTTTTTCTACCGGTGTCAGAGGATTTGGGGATTCATTGGTTATTTTTTTCCCAGAAGAAGGATCGATCGATCCTGGTTGTTGTGTGCGTTAGAAACAACAAGGCCCAATGGCTGAATGGCCCATGAAGAGGCATGCGTGGGGCGCAGCCCAAATTTCAGGACAGCAAGCCCGGGCATCGATGCTTTCCCTTCGCTAATTAATGCCGATTGTGCTAATCATATGCAGAAATTAAGGCGACGAGTCGGAGTGAAGCCCGGGCAGTGGCCCGGGCTGGAGGGATGGTTCGTCCGCCCATGACCGCAACCAATATTTTTGCAAGGGAAACTGGAAGTGCATTCCAATTTTTTCTTTTACATTGAAAAATACTTCGTATTTACTTGGAAGCATATGATCTTGTGGGCAGATTTCAGTATTGGTGGATCATGAATTATACTCAGAATGCTGGAAATTTGTAGGTGCTTACTGTCTACTAGTGCCCATAGCGCAACTCTGCCATGATGGAGTAAATGCAAATATGAGGTGTGCTACATACTATTCAACATGCATGCATACAAGATTGATCCAATTGGTAAGTTTTTCATTTGAGCTTTCATGGATTAAAAAGGATAATTTCTATGAGATGATCGCAAAAGAGTGGGCTGTTGTGGTCAAAGAGGATTTGACCAAAGCGGTATGGAAGAATAAAATTAGACATTTAAGACATTTTCTTAAGGGGTGGGCTAAGAACCAAAGTGGTAATGTCTCCACGGAAACTGCCGATTCGGCCATTCCCACCGGGCCTGGCCCAAGGCTGCTTTAAGTACTGTGCGGCGGCAGAAGTTAGGTGCATGTAACCAAACAAACGGCCCGCTTCACTTCCCAATGGACTAGTCCGGCTTCTTACAGGCTACAAAATGCGCCCAAGGGGTCTCTGACTCTCTGTACCGGTGACTTGGAGAAAACAATTGTTTCCTGCGTTTTTACATCAACATAAGAGTGGCGTAGGGGAAGCGTGGCCCATACCCACAGGTCGAAAAATTCTTTATGTTTCTAATTTTTTTCTCATGGCTTTGAAACCAAGCAAATAATACTTGTGTTCCGTGCTTCCAATGCAACAAGAATTACAAGACAATTGATCTATTTCCTCTAGTATCTATGATCCATAGTGCTTGTGGTTATGTTTGCATTCATTGATTAAATAAATGTTGAGAATGGGTTGTTTGTCAGCAAGAAGCAATGGCTTCCATGCAAATGCAACACCTGGATCCATGTTGATAGAAGCTCTTTCTTGCAGAAAAATGCACTACTAATGTGACGCCCCGAGATCGGGCACTATGCAGATTTCAGCATTCCCGCCAAATCCGCATAATAACCGATCCCAGGTTGCCATTTATGATAACATTACAATAGTTCACGAATAATCCACAATTACAACAGAAACAGATAGATACAAGATGACTCAAACGAGCCAGGGTTACAACTGATACATTACAAAAATCCAAATAACAACAAACGTCCGGCTACGGACAAGATCCAAATTGGACTAAGAGTCCTGAAGATAACCGAGAGCGTCCAATCCCTGCCCAGGCCAAGCCGGAGGGATTCCCAAGCTAACGTCGTCAGACTTCAAACCTGTTGACTGCAATTTGGAATTTGCAGCCACGAAAGAGATTCGTGGGTCAGTACGGTTAAGTACTGGCAAGGGGGACAAAGCCCATACTCACAAGAATACCGGCGTAGCCAATCATCACAAGGTCCAAATACTCTAGGATCAACGGAAAGGAAGGGGTTATTGCAACTAAGCGTCAGCAGGCTGCACTAACCAACTACAGATTCTATTACTTCCAACTATCAGAAAGGAGATAAGATCGAGTGATAGTAACCAACTGAAAGGTAACTTCAAACAAACCCACCCTGGATCTCGCCCCTTATCCGAAGAAGCAATCCGAGGATAACTCACACCGTGGTATTAAAGATGAGTCAAGTTATTGTGTGAATAACCTATTACTAGTCAAGTTATTAATCATTGGGTGAAACATGATTGATCATTATGTTGAAGTTGTCCTGAGTACTTGTTAGCCAATACTTTCACCAAGTAATCCATAACCGCGGAAAACACGGCTTCTCGAGAAGATTTACCCTGCAGGGGTGCACCATAGACCGTACACGCAAGAATAACCCGCCAGATGGGATGCCTCCCACCAAGCGGGGTACTCTACACAACCAACCCTTCTTCGCATCAAGCCCAAAGCACCGCGTGCTGTGCGTGCGCGGCTAATCGAGCCCCACGAAGAAAAGGGGACCCTCATAGCACTGGAAGACCACGCCGCCCTAAATGCCGACTACGAAAGTTCCACCCTGGCGCCAAGGGTTCGTACCTGCATATGATGCAGCAAATGGAACACCCGAACTAGTACGGCGATTTGGACGAGATGCGAATCGAGTCAGTTGAGGGGGGCGCCCATACTCGCTTCCCACATGCGGGTAGTGCGCTCATCATGGATCAGTAGACAAGACCCTTTTCCTATTAGGGTCGACACTAGCGGGCCTCAAAACCTCAAAGGGCCTCCCGCCGGTGCCTTATCATCAAATTATTATTAACAGTAGCATTAACAGGATTGATTGATTAATATTTCGAGCCCCCGAACGGTAACAACAATAATAGTACGATAGTAAAAGAAGTAATCGACAACAGGCTCGAGCAAAAGCAACCCTAAGCATGCTAGATAAGAACAGGCACAAACAAAGGCTGTAGGTATGGAGGTGAGGCAATATCAAGGTTAAGGGATTCATGTGATGGGTTCGTAACAGAAACAACTACCACTAAGGCTAGCAGAAAAGAATCAACGGAAAGAATCGGTAACAAGTGATGAAAGGCAGCCATGGCATGCAAGTGAGTATACTTGCCTGAGTTCCCGCAAGGTAGCAGAACTTGTCGTTGCTCACATCATCTCAACGTCCTATCCGGGAAGAAGCAACGAACCTCGAACAAACACCGGATGCAACAATTACTACTACGGCAAAAGACCAGCATGATCAAGATATGGATGCATGTCATGCTTAATAGATGCATCAAAGTAACCTAATGGATATGGTACACAAGTTTAAATGGATTCCATATGCAAAGTTTGCATATGGCAAACCCATGCCTTATAGTTGAATTAATTGTTCTAACACTAAGCATCATGTGTAAGTGAGTTAGAATGATGCATGCATGATGAAAACAAAAATGTAACAATTTAGAGGCAATTAGAATGATAGTTAACCAATTAAGAAAGCATTTATTAAGTTTGGAAAATTGGTTACTTAATGGTGTTGAGCAAATAGCTGTTGTTTTCATCAAGTTAAAGTGATCAAAACAAACAACAAAGTTGATATTTGAAAAGGTTATCAAATTTTAGTTGGATTACATGTTTCACATTTTGAATTTGGACTTTGGATTGTTTAATTATGAATTAAGCAACATTAAACAATTTTTAATTGAATTAAACAAGATTTAAATGGTTTAGGCAATTTTAATTATTCAGAACAGGAAACAAATTATATTTGAAAAGGTTATTCAAAATGGTATGGAAAACATATTTTATTTGCATTATTTGGATTAATAATGAATTACTTATGAATTTTGGCAAAATACAATTGAATGATTTGAATTTAAATTTGAATTGCAATTTGAAAGTTCAAACAGGAAACAATTGGTACCATTAGATAGAGAATTAAATTTGGACCAGTGTGCATATTTTACTTTTAATCTTTGGAGTTATAAAACAATTTTTATTGGCATTTTGGTTCTAGGGGCCAATCTGCAATTTTTAAAGGACCTTGATTAAAATAAACGTGCAGGAAAAGTTTTTGTTACCGCGGGTTAACCTACCCGCAGCCACTTCCCGTGGGCCAATGGCCAGCGTGGGAGTGCGCGAGGAGCTGGCAAACTGGGACACCGACTGGTGGGCCTCCTGCCCCTTCGCGCGGAAGAAAAATCGGAAAAAGGGGGGTTGCGGCCGCGGGGTCTCGAACCCGGGCCGCTAGGCTGTGCGGAAGGGAGCGATACCAGTGCGCTACTCTGAACGTTTGGTACAGAGTGCAGTTCCTGTGAAGTTCAGGTAAGGGGACCGACGTGGTGCTCTCGCTGACGAACTGAAGGAAGGAAATCTTCCTCGTTCGATCGCAGGCACGAGCGCGGCGGCGATCTCCGGATGCAGGCGGTGGGCAGTGTTGGGTGCAGTGCGGGTGCGTGCAGGTGCGGCGTGGAAGGCGGCCGAATCAGAGGAAGGCGAGGGAGGGGAAGGAGCAGGGCGAAGGGTAGGTGGCTAGGGTTTGGAGGGGCTTGAGGGAGAGATATAGGGGAGGGGAGCAGCGCACATGGGGGGAGGCGCTCGGTGACAGCGACCTCCCCCCCCCCCCCCCCAGCGTCCGTACGAAGAAGACACTGGTGGTGGGCTGTTGGGTTTAGGTGGGCTGAGGGAAAGAAAGGGAAAGAGGTGGGCTAGAAAGATGGGCTGGGTGGTGAAAAGAGAGGAGATGGGCTGGTTCTCTCTCCTTGGGTGTTATTTTTATTTTTTATTTTTGCTATTAGCTGATTGTTTTTTTTGTAAAGAATAAAAGAGGGAAAATTGAGAAGGGTTAGGGTTTTTCTTTTAGGCCTTAGTTGTGATAATTTTCCAAAACAAATAATTAAGGCAAAAATTAATCATTGTTTCACAATTTTGAATATTTAATTTGGTTTAAAGGTTTGAGGTGAAATTCAAACAATGTTTGATTTGGGAAATTTTGGAAATAGGCAAATTATATTAAATAGGTTCAAGCAATTATGAAAGCATTGTCAGCTTTAATTTTGTTTGCAAGATTTTAATTCTTAAACTCCCATTTGAAATATTGCCAAGCAGGATGTGATTGGATTTGAATGTGTTATTTGCATTTACCATTAGGGTTTTGAACAATTTAAATTGTTTTGAAGTTTTGAGTGGTTTGGAAAACATGATGAAATGCATATGGGATGCAGATGAGGCAAACAAAAAGAAAACAAACAGGTAACACCCCAGGTGTTACAGACGACACCACTAACAAGGGATTGCGCCCTCGCAATCCACCTGCTAACCCGGGAGGGGAAAGGAGTTCGACTATCGATTCTTCATGCTTCCAGCTGATCTCCTCGACACCACTAACAAGGGATTCTTGCTCGGAGTGACGACGATGTTCTTCCACCAGGAACCTTCCGATGATCGAACCTATTAGGTTAAGGGCTCAGAAAATGTCCACCCACGTAGGATCCTAACACTTTGGAAGATAGACAGGAAGAGAGACTCCAAAACAAATAAGATGGGAGGGGAAATAGATTAGAGGTAAGGAGAAAACAAGAATCCTATTGAGATGTTTTCCAAAATAGTTTAGCAGAAATAGTTTTTGACACTCTAGGAACAACGACCGTTAGCGAGGTTATCCTACAGGCTTTGCGGACCCGTTGCTTCGATAACCATTCGTATCGAAACAATATCGGGAATCGGAACCAAGGCTCTGATACCATTTGTGACGCCCCGAGATCGGGCACTATGCAGATTTCAGCATTCCCGCGAAATCCGCATAATAACCGATCCCAGGTTGCCATTTATGATAACATTACAATAGTTCACGAATAATCCACAATTACAACAGAAACAGATAGATACAAGATGACTCAAACGAGCCAGGGTTACAACTGATACATTACAAAAATCCAAATAACAGCGGAAGAAACAAACGTCCGGCTACGGACAAGATCCAAATTGGACTAAGAGTCCTGAAGATAACCGAGAGCGTCCAATCCCTGCCCAGGCCAAGCCGGAGGGATTCCCAAGCTAACGTCGTCAGACTTCAAACCTGTTGACTGCAATTTGGAATTTGCAGCCACGAAAGAGATTCGTGGGTCAGTACGGTTAAGTACTGGCAAGGGGGACAAAGCCCATACTCACAAGAATACCGGCGTAGCCAATCATCACAAGGTACAAATACTCTAGGATCAACGGAAAGGAAGGGGTTATTGCAACTAAGCGTCAGCAGGCTGCACTAACCAACTACAGAGATTCTATTACTTCCAACTATCAGAAAGGAGATAAGATCGAGTGATAGTAACCAACTGAAAGGTAACTTCAAACAAACCCACCCTGGATCTCGCCCCTTATCCGAAGAAGCAATCCGAGGATAACTCACACCGTGGTATTAAAGATGAGTCAAGTTATTGTGTGAATAACCTATTACTAGTCAAGTTATTAATCATTGGGTGAAACATGATTGATCATTATGTTGAAGTTGTCCTGATTACTTGTTAGCCAGTACTTTCACCAAGTAATCCATAACCGCGGAAAACACGGCTTCTCGAGAAGATTTACCCTGCAGGGGTGCACCATAGTAACCGTACACGCAAGAATAACCCGCCAGATGGGATGCCTCCCACCAAGCGGGGTACTCTACACAACCAACCCTTCTTCGCATCAAGCCCAAAGCACCGCGTGCTGTGCGTGCGCGGCTAATCGAGCCCCACGAAGAAAAGGGGACCCTCATAGCACTGGAAGACCACGCCGCCCTAAATGCCGACTACGAAAGTTCCACCCTGGCGCCAAGGGTTCGTACCTGCATATGATGCAGCAAATGGAACACCCGAACTAGTACGGCGATTTGGACGAGATGCGAATCGAGTCAGTTGAGGGGGGCGCCCATACTCGCTTCCCACATGCGGGTAGTGCGCTCATCATGGATCAGTAGACAAGACCCTTTTCCTATTAGGGTCGACACTAGCGGGCCTCAAAACCTCAAAGGGCCTCCGCCGGTGCCTTATCATCAAATTATTATTAACAGTAGCATTAACAGGATTGATTGATTAATATTTCGAGCCCCCGGAACGGTAACAACAATAATAGTACGATAGTAAAAGAAGTAATCGACAACAGGCTCGAGCAAAAGCAACCCTAAGCATGCTAGATAAGAACAGGCACAAACAAAGGCTGTAGGTATGGAGGTGAGGCAATATCAAGGTTAAGGGATTCATGTGATGGGTTCGTAACAGAAACAACTACCACTAAGGCTAGCAGAAAAGAATCAACGGAAAGAATCGGTAACAAGTGATGAAAGGCAGCCATATGGCATGCAAGTGAGTATACTTGCCTGAGTTCCCGCAAGGTAGCAGAACTTGTCGTTGCTCACATCATCTCAACGTCCTATCCGGGAAGAAGCAACGAACCTCGAACAAACACCGGATGCAACAATTACTACTACGGCAAAAGATCCAGCATGATCAAGATATGGATGCATGTCATGCTTAATAGATGCATCAAAGTAACCTAATGGATATGGTACACAAGTTTAAATGGATTCCATATGCAAAGTTTGCATATGGCAAACCCATGCCTTATAGTTGAATTAATTGTTCTAACACTAAGCATCATGTGTAAGTGAGTTAGAATGATGCATGCATGATGAAAACAAAAATGTAACAATTTAGAGGCAATTAGAATGATAGTTAACCAATTAAGAAAGCATTTATTAAGTTTGGAAAATTGGTTACTTAATGGTGTTGAGCAAATAGCTGTTGTTTTCATCAAGTTAAAGTGATCAAAACAAACAACAAAGTTGATATTTGAAAAGGTTATCAAATTTTAGTTGGATTACATGTTTCACATTTTGAATTTGGACTTTGGATTGTTTAATTATGAATTAAGCAATATTAAACAACTTTTAATTGAATTAAACAAGATTTAAATGGTTTAGGCAATTTTAATTATTCAGAACAGGAAACAAAAATTATATTTGAAAAGGTTATTCAAAATGGTATGGAAAACATATTTTATTTGCATTATTTGGATTAATAATGAATTACTTATGAATTTTGGCAAAATACAATTGAATGATTTGAATTTAAATTTGAATTGCAATTTGAAAGTTCAAAACAGGAAACAATTGGTACCATTAGATAGAGAATTAAATTTGGACCAGTGTGCATATTTTACTTTTAATCTTTGGAGTTATAAAACAATTTTTATTGGCATTTTGGTTCTAGGGGCCAATCTGCAATTTTTAAAGGACCTTGATTAAAATAAACGTGCAGGAAAAGTTTTTGTTACCGCGGGTTAACCTACCCGCAGCCACTGCCCGTGGGCCAATGGCCAGCGTGGCGGGTGCGCGAGGAGCTGGCAAACTGGGACACCGACTGGTGGGCCTCCTGCCCCTTCGCGCGGAAGAAAAATCGGAAAAAGGGGGGTTGCGGCCGCGGGGTCTCGAACCCGGGCCGCTGGGCTGTGCGGAAGGGAGCGATACCAGTGCGCTACTCTGAACGTTTGGTACAGAGTGCAGTTCCTGTGAAGTTCAGGTAAGGGGACCGACGTGGTGCCTCTCGCTGACGAACTGAAGGAAGGAAATCTTCCTCGTTCGATCGCAGGCACGAGCGCGGCGGCGATCTCCGGATGCAGGCGGTGGGCAGTGTTGGGTGCAGTGCGGGTGCGTGCAGGTGCGGCGTGGAAGGCGGCCGAATCAGAGGAAGGCGAGGGAGGGGAAGGAGCAGGGCGAAGGGTAGGTGGCTAGGGTTTGGAGGGGCTTGAGGGAGAGATATAGGGGAGCGGAGCAGCGCACATGGGGGGAGGCGCTCGGTGACAGCGACCTCCCCCCCCCCAGCGTCCGTACGAAGAAGACACTGGTGGTGGGCTGTTGGGTTTAGGTGGGCTGAGGGAAAGAAAGGGAAAGAGGTGGGCTAGAAAGATGGGCTGGGTGGTGAAAAGAGAGGAGATGGGCTGGTTCTCTCTCCTTGGGTGTTATTTTTATTTTTTATTTTTGCTATTAGCTGATTGTTTTTTTTGTAAAGAATAAAATAGGGAAAATTGAGAAGGGTTAGGGTTTTTCTTTTAGGCCTTAGTTGTGATAATTTTCCAAAACAAATAATTAAGGCAAAAATTAATCATTGTTTCACAATTTTGAATATTTAATTTGGTTTAAAGGTTTGAGGTGAAATTCAAACAATGTTTGATTTGGGAAATTTTGGAAATAGGCAAATTATATTAAATAGGTTCAAGCAATTATGAAAGCATTGCCAGCTTTAATTTTGTTTGCAAGATTTTAATTCTTAAACTCCCATTTGAAATATTGCCAAGCAGGATGTGATTGGATTTGAATGTGTTATTTGCATTTACCATTAGGGTTTTGAACAATTTAAATTGTTTTGAAGTTTTGAGTGGTTTGGAAAACATGATGCAATGCTTATGGGATGCAGATGAGGCAAACAAAAAGAAAACAAACAGGTAACACCCCAGGTGTTACAACTAAGGAATGTACTCTGCAGTCTGTGTTGAACGATGACATTGTTTCATTTTTAACAAGAAAGAAAGAGGGATGCTGTGATGCTGCATTGCGATGGTAATAGAAGTATATTATCACCTGGTGGAATTGGCCACGAGGCTGGGATTTCTGACCCCCTTGGCTAACAGTGGGCTACTGAAAAGGATCTCGATCTACGCCGACGATGTGGTTACCTTCATGAAACCCACGACGGGAGACTTGTGGACTTTTGTGTCGATCATTGAGCATTTTGGAGTGGCCTCACGACTTGGGGTCAATATCGGCAAATGTTCTATGCACCTAATTAGATGCGACGAGGCTATAGAAGGAATGATCGCACAGGATTTTGGATGCCCAATAAACTGCTTCCCCTTTGGGTATCTGAGCTTACCGATGTCGCCGAGGAAGCCTACGGCAGCCCAGCTACACTGCTTGGTGGATAACGTCGTTGGACGGCTGCCCGGATGGAGCGCGAACCTTATGAGCATGAGTGGTAGGCTCGAGTTGGTTAAGACCACGCTCGCGGCGGGTCTGTTTTCGCCATGATGTCCCTGGATATTCCCACGAAAACTCTCGACGTCGTCGAGAAGATCCTTCGGGGATTCCTATGGAAAGAGAGGAAGGGCGTCCATGGAAGCCACTGTCTTGCGGCATGGGACATATTGTGCATGCCCAAGAGCTTAGGTGGACTCGGTATTCCCAACCTGAGGTTGATGAACATGGCGCTAAAAACCAGATGGCTATGGATGGAGAGAGTTGACATTGAGAAACCCTGGTGGGCGATAGAGAAGCCTCGCTCTTCTGGACAGACGGGTGGCTCCTAGTGGGGAGGATAAAGGAGCTGGCCCCGAACCTATTTACCAAAGTCACTAAGCAATGAAAAAGGTAGCTCACAACTCGTGAGGGCGTCTTGGGTGGTTGGCTCAGAGCTATATCCCTGGAACTAGGAGCCGATGCACTGAGAGAGCTTTTGGAGTTGGCCGTACATATCGCTTCGATCAGTATCGTGGAAGGATCAGATGACTCCTTTAGATGGAATTGGGAGCCAGACAACACCTACTCGACATGTTTAGCCTATCTGGCTATGTTAGGAGGCACCACTGCCGTCGATGGAGCGGATCAAATCTGGAAATTCCGCGCCCCCACAAAATGTAAGTTCTTCCTCTGGTTAGCCTTGCGGAATCGTTGTTGGACGGCGGATCGGATAGGGATCTGTTGCTTGCCAAGATTGGATGCTTTCCCCTTTTGTGACCAGCAGAGCGAAAGCATTGACCACCTTCTCTTGGGGTGTGTCCTAGCGAGGGAGGTGTGGACCATCTTTCTGCTGCATTGGGAACTCACCAAATGGATTCCCAATCAGGGGGAGCTCCTAATAGATTGGTTGCTCACAAAATCTAGGGAGCAAGGCTCCGATCATGAGCTGTGGACTGCCATCACGTGGAGCTTGTGGAGACACAGGAACAACATTGTTTTCGAAGTGGAACGCCCATTCTCAGCAATCGTGATAGGCAATATAGTGGAGGAGGTCGAGCGATGGCGTGCGGCTAGGCTTTGTAGGAGAGACCTAGCTCAGGTAGAAAAGTGGAGGGTTGACGAGTAGTTTGTTTTTATTTTTCTCGGTGGAGTGCGTTCTCGACGTGTGTGTCGACCGTGTTGTAATTTGGCCTCTTGGCCCCCTCTTCTATGAAGCTGATACATCTTTCCATGATGTATCCTTGAAAAAAAAGAGGGAGGCATTCATACAACCTGAGCACACGATCTCACGTCAATAATATACGAACTGAACCTTTCTCTCATTGCAGTTAAAATTCAATATACACCCATAAAAAAAGTGTAGATCAATAACTCAGAAACCGCCCTTATACAGTCATCATAACAAACTAAAGTTCAAAGCATAGATCTATAGGATGGCTTGCTAAAGATGTACAGTACTAGCTGTTCCAGTTAGACGAACAATTCCTACTAACACTACTAGGAAAACAGCTATAGGAGTGATGATAGCCGTGACGCACTACCTATTTGGCATGTCACGCCTATTACCCGTGGCGCACCACACATTCGTGCGTCGCGCCTAAAGGCATACCCGCGGCGGACCAAATATAAGGCGCGTCGCGCCTATGTGTGGGGCCGGGGTGGCGAGCCTCCGAGACATACCCGCGACGCACCCCGCCTTTGGTGCGTCACGGCTATGTTGGATACCCGCGGCGCACCTTCCGGTGGTGCGTCACGGCTATCTTTTCCACGGGTGCCATCTACGGCCGTGACGCACCACTGGGAGGTGCGCCGCGGGTATCCAACATAGCCGTGACGCACTGCGGCCAAGGTGCGTCACGGATATACCTGGGACGAATTTAAGTGGTTGGAACCACCCCCCATCTCCCATCCCCCCATATCTCCACCCCATTTTAGATCTGGTCGCCCCCCACCTCCTCACCACCCCATTTCCCCCATTTTCCCACCATTTAAAACTTATTTAACCTATTTTATTTGATATATATGTGAGGGGAATCTAGTAAACATTTCTCTCCACCCCCATCTCTCACTTTATTACCACGTTCCCTTCCATCTTTTCACTTCCTATAGCCACATACAAACGTACTCTCTCGGTCTCGTGTCGGAAAGATCTATAGTTGGTGAGTTGTTGGAGGGATATGTATATGTGTTGTATATGTATGTGTGTTGATCTCGCTAGATCTCTCATAGATCAATCTCGCTCGGTATCGGCGCCGTGCGTAGTCACAAAAGATTCATATGGTTGCATATATACATATGCGAAATTGTGTTGCGTATTTTTGATGAAATTTGTGGATGTCTTAAAAATGAGTTGACATGTGTTGCCAAAACGTTGATTCATTTCCATTTCGGCGACCACGCACTCCGAGAATGTCCTATTTTTAGCATAGGTCATGCCGAATTTTTCCGTCGACGACCATGCATGCATCATCCATATATTACGTAATTTGATTCTAATTAATTTTTCATTTGATCTTTTTTTACTATGTAGGCAACCATGCATATAAGCACAGGCACCGTGGCTAGATTTATGAAACATGCGACGGACGTAATGTTTCGAAATAGCATGACGGAGATAAGATGTCCTTGTCGAAGATGCAAACTGAAACACTTGATCAGATACGATTCTGATGACTTGGAGTCGCACCTTATCCGTCGTGGTTTTATGGATGGCTATACTCTTTACCCGACAAGTGATGAAGATGAAGAGTCGCCCGGACATGATGAAGGACATAATGATCAAGATGAAGGACATGATCATAATCAAGACGAAGGACATCGTGATGAAGATGTCGGACATGATCATAATCAAGACGAAGGACATCATGATGAAGATATCGTGACATCGTCGTCGGACTGGGTGCGGGACCCTCATGTCCAAGCTCTGCTTCTCAAGGAGACTAGCAACACCAGAGCTGCTGCTAGAGAGAAATCGAAGCTGTCGCAACTGGAGATAGACGCCGTTACTCCATTGTATGAAGGATGCGTGAGCGAGGATACCCATCTGAACGTAACGTTAAGGACCCTTGAGATGAAGACAAAACACCGATGGACCGATGCGAGCTACGATGAGAACATGGCATTCTGGCACGGCCGTCTTCCCACGGGGAACAAGTGTCCAACGAGCATCGAGGAGGCGAAAAAAGTCGTGTGCCCTCTGGATTTACCTCACGTGAAATACCATGCTTTCATTAATGACTGCATCATCTATCGGGGCGCGGACGCGGAGAGAACCATACGCCCGGTGTGCGACGCAACTCGATACAAGACAGGGAAGAAGGCCTCTCCTCGAAAAGTGGTGTGGTACTTTCCGATAACTTCCTGTCTGCAGCGGTATTTCGCAGACCCCACACAGGCGAAGCTCATGCGATGGCACGCGGAAAGGAAGAAGCCAGAAGAGCATGATGGAACCGATCCGGAGAAGGATGACACGATGCTGACACACCCCTCAGATGCTAGCCAGTGGAAGGAGCTAGACATCGAATACCCCGAATTCGGCGACGATCCAAGGAACATCAGGTTGTGCATGAGTACGGATGGATTAAATCCTTTTGGCAACCAGAGAATCACACATAGCACCTGGCCCGTGTTTGTATGTATATACAACCTACCCCCCTGGTTGTGCTTGAAGAGGAAGTACATACAGATGAGTATGCTTATTCAAGGGCCGAAACAACCAGGTAACGACATCAATCTGTATGTCCAGTTGTTGGAAGAGGAGCTAGCCACGTTATGGGACGAGCCAGCCAATACGTGGGACGCCTATGGAGAAACGTTTTTCCCAATGAGAGCCGCGCTCATCACGACGGTGCATGACTACCTCGGTTACGGATATGTCGCGGGGCAGGTGGCGCACGGATTCTGTGCATGCGTTAGGTGCATGGATGACACTACGTATCTCCAGCTAAAGAGAAACCCCGGGTCTTCGAAAACCGTGTTCTTGGGGCATCGAAGGTGGCTTCGCAAGGATGACCCGTGGAGAAAATGCAAAGATCTGTTCAACAATGAAGTTGAGATGCGAAGAGTCCCACGTCAAAGGAGCGGCGAGGAAATCGACGAGCTGTTGAAGAACTGGAAAGAGTGCCCTGCGCCGGGAAAGTAGCGAAAGGCGCCGGCGCCGTTGGAGGGTGTATGGAAAACAAGGTCTGTTCTCTCGGACCTGAGGTACTGGAAGATTCTCCGCACACCCCACTGCCTTGACCTCATGCATATCACGAAAAACGTGTGCGAGAGTCTGCTTGGCACCCTGCTCAACATGCCAGAGAGGACCAAAGATGGGCCGAAAGCAAGGAACGACTTGAGATTTTTGAATATCAGGGGCGAGCTCCACGGAGGAAAACCGGATGATGATGACGATGACGATGACGATTTGTTAGATGGGACGGAAGGTCGCCGCAAGGGCAAAAAGGCCAAGAAGACGGAATATTACTGTCCCCCTTCGTGCTTCATGCTATGCGAGAAGGAGATCGACCAATTCCTCAAGTGCCTCCTTGGAGTCAAATTTCCTTACGGTTATGCGGGGAAGATAAGAAGATACCTAGACGTACCAAAGCAGAAGTTCAGCGGGATGAAGTCTCACGACTGTCACGTGATGATGACGCAAATACTTCCAGTTGCAATTCGAGGGATAATGGACGAGCACGTCCGCAAAACGTTGTTTGGACTCTGCAACTTTTTTGACGTCATCTCTCGAAAGTCGATTGGCGTGAAGAAACTCGCAAGGCTACAGGAAGAGATCGTGGTGATACTATGCGAGCTTGAGATATACTTCCCGCCAGCATTCTTCGACATTATGGTGCATCTCCTTGTCCATGTCGTGGATGATATCATCCAGCTCGGGCCGCCGTTTTTACACTCCATGATGGCGTTCGAAAGGATGAATGGTTCCATCAAAGGATACGTCCGCAACAGGGCCCGTCCAGACACAAGCATTGCCAAGGGCTTTCTGACAGAGGAGTGCATCTCTTTCTGCACGAATTTTCTAGACAAAGATGAGAACCCTGGTCTGCCCGTAAACAGGCACTTTGGCAGGCTCGGTGGATGGGGACACCGCGAGGGCCAGCGCGAAATGAATGTCGACTTTCAGGGCCGACGCAACGACTTTGACAGAGCAAACCTAGTCGCGCTACAACATCTAACAGTGGTCGATCCTTGGTTGGAAAAGCACAAATTGCTAATCGCGAAGTATTAGAGTGACCGGGGACAACATAGGACCGAAGCAGAAATAATCAGAGAGCACAACATCCATTTCACATAGTGGTTCAGGGAGAAGGTTATGACCGATCAACCGGAGACGCCTTATTCTGAAGAAGATAAACTCATACTCACATTGTCACAAGGCCCCGCACATAACCTCATGACATATCAGGCATACAATATCAATGGTTACACATTCTACACGACAAATAAGGACCGGAACTGCAAATACCAGAACTCGGGGGTAACCATGGAATCATTAACAGGTGACGTCAAGGAAAGATACTATGGTAGGATCGACGAGATATGGGAACTCGACTACTGCGGAGAGAAGGTGCCAATGTTCCGTGTCACATGGGCAAAGAGCGTCAGGAAAGAAGGACAATATTTCACCACCATGGTGATACCTGAAGCCAAATCCGGCACGAATGTCACCGCAAAAAATGAGCCATGGGTCTTGGCTAACAAAGTGGACCAATGCTTCTTCATTACTGACCCGACAAGGCCTAGCCGTGTTGTCGTGCGGAGAGGCAAAAGAAACATCATCCGAATGGATGGAGTAGCCAACGAGCAAGACTTTGACCAGTACGGCGACCCGAAAATGGAAGATGACAATGACGATGGAACGAAATAAACAACAAGAAGAAGCAGGACAACGCTACCTACAGGTCGCCCATTCCACCGAAGAAGTCACGGTGTTCCGGGACTGAATTACTCAACCGCGACAAAGAAGTGAAAGAAAATTGTAAAACGCTAGCTCGAAGAACAACGATATATGTGTCGTGTGTTTGCATGCATTCGAGGAAATGATGACAATGTATGATGATGTATTTTATATGCATGCACTAAGATATGATGTTTAAATTAATCAACACATGAATTGAGATTTTATTTTGAAAGTTATATTGATTTATATGAATTTATGTTGTTTTCTAAAATTATTCGAAAAATGGGTGTGGGGGGATTCGAACTCGGGAGTTTGGGGACAGCACAGTCCAACCACTGGGCTAAGTAACAAGTTGTGATACATAGAGGCAATGTTTCGTTTTGAACATAATCTGTGAATAGGCGCGGCGCATCCATCCGCAGCGCGTCACGCCTACTCTATGCGCGGCGCACCTCGCTTCGGTGCGTCACGGCTAACCTATGCGGGGCGCACCCCTCTGCGGTGCGTCACGGCTATTCTATGCGCGGCGCATCGCGCTGGAGTGCGTCACGGCTATCCTTTCGCCTACTATACCTAGGACTGGCCCGTTCCCCTCCTTCTTCCTCGCGCGATCTCGATCTGATCGAACCTTCCCTCCTCTCATCGCCTACGAGCCTCTCATCGCCTACGAGCCATAGCCCTAGCCTCTGCCCTCCCTCCCTCCCTCTCGCCGCCGCCCACCACCACCCCAAGCCCTAGCCTAGCCTCTGCCCTCCCTCTAGTCGCCGCCACCACCTCGCCTCTGCATCGACCTAGGAGGCGGAGGAGCAGGCGCAGGACCAGGTCCAGGAGCCGTCGACCACTGCGCCGTCGTCGTCTCCATCGACCTCTGTAGTCTACATCGACTGCGCCGTCGTCGTCCCGTCTCCATCGACCTCGAAGCCCGACGAACAAAGGTGCGCCGCCCCCCTAGTCCTCTCCCTCCCCTTCTCTTTGGGTCGAGCTAGCCATTTGGAGATGCAACAGACGGCCTTTACGGGTTTCCACCGGAATATTGACATTTTCCAGCAATCTGAGTGCACAATCTGAGTGCATATGAACTCGATGGTACTACAAACTTGTGATAGAGTAGAAGATCCATTCAATTCAGTGTTAGCATGTGTCACTGGATAATAATTCCATGATTATTTATCAGTTGCAAGAGCATGAGGGTGATGGGCGTTGCTTTATTATCAACTCCTCTTGAGCGCATTCTTATTTCCTTCAGAATAATGGGGATACTAACTGTTGGTCAGAATATTTATCAGTTGCAAGAGCATGAGGGTGATGTTGTAGGCTAATAATTAGTACGGTCACTGAAAAAAACAGTAAAGAAGCAATTTGACTAATGAACTTATTTTAATGAGGTCCAAGATTGTGATGTTGTAGACTAATGAACTCATAGTTCCTGTGTCTCACTGTAGTTCTCCCTACTGTTACTACCCGATAACATGCGCATTACTAGCTGTTTAAGTTTGGCATCACATAGCACATAACCAGAAATGGTTAGCTGCTGCTCCTGATAAGTGATAAGGTCATTTATAACATGTTTTTAGCAGAGAAATCTATATCTGCTCCTGCTGCTGTTAGAATAGCTGCTCCTGCTGCTGTTAGAACTTTGCTAGGATAGCTGCTCCTGCTGCTGTTAGGATAGCTGCTCCTGCTGCTGTTAGGAATTTGTACACAAATAGAGAAGTGCTATTGTTGTTGTACACTTAAATATGTAACAGATTTTGGTGCTAGTACTTGTCGAAGCAATTTTTTGGTGCTGGACTTGTCAAAATTTGCAGGAAATAAATTTTGGTGTTGCAATTGCTACTTGTTAAAATTTGCAATTTGCTGTTGGTACCACTTTTGGTGTTGGTACCACATTTGGTAATCTGTCCGGCCATCGAGCCGTTTAAAACTTTGCAGGGAATTCAAATGAGTTGCCCATTTTCGCCGAAATGTTAATTAATTTCCGTTTCGGCGAGAATCGGGCACTCTAGTGTTAGAAAATTAGCAAAGGTCATGTCGAAATTTTCCCGTGAATTTAGGACTTAGCCGTTTTCCCGTGACCGAGTAGTATGTCGATTTTTTGTTTCCTTTAGATTAACCAATAATTTCCCCCTTCAGAACATGGCACACAACGACGAGGCCGGCGGTTCTAAGCAGTTCTGGCAAATCTCCGACGAAGAAGATGAGCAATACGACCCGACGGCGGATGCCGGGGCTGACGCAGACACTAGCGGTGGCGAGGAGGATGACGCCACCACTAGTGGCGCCGGTGATACCACTAGTGGCGCCGCCGGCAGAAATGACACCACTGATGCCGGCGGTCAGACAGATGGTGGTAGCAAAGCCAAGAAGAGGAAGGAACCGAGAAAACGGAAAAGTAACACTCCGCACCTACCGTGAAGAGATCACGGAAATTGATAGCTCTGGGTATCCAATCGCGCCCGAGGCGGTGGTCAAAGGATTCGGCAACCAGATTGGTTGCATTGTCCGGGACACTGTCAGGATCTTAACCAATGATCTAAGGAAAAAAGAGAATGCCCATTATCGGGTTCTTCTCTTTAGAAAGCTGCACGGACGATACTTGTACCCGCATCCGCCAGACGAGCCGTTTAAGTACAATAACGACAATCTGGAGGGGAATAAGGTCAACCATTGCGCCATTGGTAAGATGAACACCGCCTTGGGCAACTGGAAACACCGGGTGAAGGTTAAGGTCTTGGACCCCAAAAATAGCTTGCAGGATGTTTTAGCGAGTGAGCCGAGAATCACCGAAGCTGAACTCCGGGATTTCAAGGTACTTCGCCAGAGCGAAGTCTCCAAGGCTAACGCTGATTGGGGGCAGAGGATGCGGAAGTTGAACATTGGTACCCACAAACTGGGATGCGGCGGTTACAGAGCGGCGATTCCCAATTGGGAGAAGGAGGACGCCAAACGTGCAGAACAGGGCATCCCTGACCCTCTCGCAAAGTACTCGCCGCGGACAAAAAACTTCATCAGGGCCCGGTTTACATATGATCCGGTAGCTAATGAGTATACTACCGATGATGAGAAGGTGAAGGAGTTGTATAAAAACTTGGTAAGTAAATACACCACCCTAGTTAGTTTGCTCTCGACGATCAAGTCGATTGCATCATAGTGTACTGGTGGAATTCTAAACGGTTCACGCTAATTGTGCAGAACGTACAAATCGATAGTGGTGGAACCTCGTCATCCATGCCGAGGCTGCACGGCCCGTGGGACGACAGTTTAAACAGGGCGGTAAACGTGACGCAGGGGAAGAAAAAGCACAAAAGGCCGTCAGGTGGCCGAGTTTGTGGCCTGGGCACGACCACGAAGCTCAGAGAGTACTTCAAGGAGCCCAGGGAGGCGAGAAGGAATAGAAAAAGGACCATCGAAGATATCCAACGTAGCCCGCGATCGCGAGATTGCAGACCTCAAGGCCAGAGTTGCCGATATTCCTAATATTGTCAAAACAGCTTTGGCAGAACAAATGGGCAGCGTTTTGCCTACCATCTACGATGTGGTTACTCGATGGAATGAAGGAGGTCGAGTGGGGTCGTGCCCGGTGCCTAGCGTGCAGGGCAGCAACTCAAGAGACTTGTCCAGAGTCTCGCCGGCCAACGCCACGATGGCGGACCCACTGGTGACTCCGCCCGCCTACACCACGGCGCCGATAGTGACTCCGCCCGCCTCTACCCACCTGACCATCCGTTGCACGCCCACAGTGGGCGGTCCTCCGCCGAATGAAGAGCGTGCACCAGCGAACAACCGCCGCCTGGCCATCGGTTGCAAGCCGGCCGCCGGTTCTCCCTCGCCAGTCAATAGTAGCACGCCCGCCGCCGTCGTTGGCCCCTCGCCACTAGAGGAGCTCGACGCCCTCGCCAGCCAGGTAAATAGTTAAGCGTTGGAGCGTCGATCTTCCTTTGCCTTAGACTGGCATCTCTGACGCCCTGCATGTTTTCCGCAGAACGACGACGTTCCATGCACTCTCTTACACACAGTGGACGGCGTGTTGAAGGATGTTGTTGTGGGTATGATCGTTCAACCGTCAACCCGCAGGTTCCACAACAGGCCGATGCGCGAAGATGTATATAGAGTTCGAGTGCTTCGGGTGCTGGCCGGCTACGACGAATTGTTGCCTCCCATTCAACCCTACCAAGAAGAAGATGACCCCGATACCCTGACGCTGCTCCAGTGCATACCTTGGAACATGGAATGGCCGAAGAGCCAGATTCGCCTGGGGAAGAGGGGCGCCACCCCGCAGACCTCGCCTCTAGAACTACCGACGCGAGGCACCACCTCGAAGACAACCCCTCTAGAAGCTCCGGAGCGGAGCCATGGAAAGACCGTCGCCGCGCCGTCGCCTTCCCGTGACATGGAGATGGCACAAGACCAGGAGAATGACGTTGCTCTTGATGCCATGGATTTCATCGCCGATGACTTTGATGGCGGAGATTACGTTGCTCCTCCCCCAGAAGAACCCTACCATAGCACGGAGGCTCGTGGTGAGGCTCCTCCTGCGGATAAATCCAATTGCAAGCGTCTCTTCGGTTCTCAGGAAGACACGCCTCCAGATGTCGTCCCCTGCACCGAGACTCAGAAAAGTGCGAAGGGAGGAGTTATTTTCAGCCCTAGCACAATCCGTAAGGCGGCTAATGAGGAGATTGAGAAGGAGATCATTCTGAAAGCGCCGAAGCCGCGGAAAAGAGGACCTAGATCCAAGGCCGCAAGGTCCGCGAGCCAGCCTGCTAAGATGCCGCTTCGTGTTCATGACGGCCCACCTACATCTAAGCATACGAAGATGCATGTGATTGGTCAGCCTATGCTTAGCCAGAGCAAGCTCAAGGCCGCAAGTGGGGATATGCGGAGTTTGCATGACAACATTCTTTTTCTTGAAACGCGCCTTGTTCAAACCAAGGATCCATCATACCCGGTTTTCGTTGCCATGGTGCCAAAGGACTTGGGCTTCGTCGAATCAACCGGCGCGGATAGGATAATACTGCGGTTTTCGGGCATCTTTGATATGTTCCATAGCAATCCGCTGCACTACTCCATGGTCCGCCTATACTCGCTCAGTCTGGCGGTGCAAGTTAGCAGGGATAGTACACCGGGCATCGCGATAGTGGACCCCTTCTACATGCGCCACGACGTGTTGTGCTCCGTTGGGAACCAGGCAGTCGCGTCGACATATCTCCGGGACTTCATGCTGGCGAACCAGACCAAGGATTACATCCTCATGCCTTACTTTGCCGGGTAAGTCAATATTCTTAGCCGAATCGAAAGGGATTTTCTTTAGATTTTCATCGCTCCTTTCCAACACTTTGTTTGGATTGTTCCGCGCAGATATACACAATGCACACTCATCTGCATTTGTATCAGTCATTCGCATGCGATGTATCTCGACTCAGGGAGTGCGGTGAAGAAAGACTACTCCACGGTGAAGAAAGTTTTGGATAATGCTCTCACCGGCTACCACGGGGGGGCATAATCACTAGGGAGAAGGTCGTTCAGGGCGCTCGGGTGTTCACCCACACGACGAATTTCGCGTGCGTCAAGCAGCCGGCAGGCAGTAACCGAGACACCTACTATGTCCTCCATCATATGCGGGCGTACGTACGGGATCAACAGTTCCTTACCCTGCCTAGTCAAGTCCAACAATGGGCCTCCCGCTTGTCGATGGTCGGCGATGACAAGGTTAGAGAAGAGATATATGATATCCAGAAGTGCTTTGCCACGAAAATCGTTCATGAAGTGGTGAACAAGAGTGGGACATTTTACTGCGGTTCAACATGCCGAACCGCGACATAGATACCTACCTAGAAACTGCCTGTGACGACAGGCCCTTCATCACTCAGGAGGGCTGTCCCGTTGTAATCCCTGGGAGGATGAGTCAGAAGGAGTGAGAACTATTGTAAGGCTTGCTACATTTTTCGAAATTAGTCGAACTCAATCGTTAGGGTTATGAATCGTCCATCGTGTAACAGATGCTTTATTATGTCAATGCTTAATTATCTTTCTTTTCATTATTGCGGTCTTACTTGTGATGGTCGTTCGATCTTTTGAATAAGTAAATGCCGATGATTAAAAGAGTTGGTTCACACTCAGATGGCCCAGGTGGTCGGCTGCGCCTTGTGATTTTCACAAAGTTAGGATCTTGTGCATCCCACTTGGCGCAGCTGCACCACTTGCGGCCGCTTGTATGTGTCCACCCTAAATATGAGGCACACATTGTTACGGTTATGAATCGTCCATTCTGTAACTGATGCTCAATTATGTCAATGCTTGATTATCTTGCATTTTATTGTTGCGGTCCTACTTGTGATGGTCGTTCGATCTTTTGAATAACTAAATGCCGATGATTAAAAGAGTTGGGTCACACTCAGATGGCCCAGGTGGTCAGCTGCGCCTTGTGATTTTCACAAAGTTAGGATCTTGTGCATCCCACTTGGCGCAGCTGCACCACTTGCGGCCGCTTGTATGTGTCTATCCTAAATATGAGGCACACATCGTTACGGTTATGAATCGTCCATTCTGTAACTGATGCTCAATTATGTCAATGCTTGATTATCTTGCATTTTATTATTGCGGTCCTACTTGTGATTTTCGTTCGATCTCTTCAATAAATGCCGATGATTAAAAGAGTTGGCTCACACTCAGATGGCCTAGGTGGTCCGTTGCGCCTTGTGATTTTCACAAAGTTAGGATCTTGTGCATCCCACTTGGCACAGCGGCACCACCTACGGCCGCTTGTATGTGTCCACCCTAAATATGAGGCACACATCGTTACGGTTATGAATCGTACATGGCTTGATTATCTTGCTTTTTATTATTGCAGTTTTACTTTGTGATGTTCGTTTGATCTTTTGAATAAATATGCCGATGATTAAAAGATGATCATCTTGTTCCTTTGTGTTTAACTTTCATCTTATTTATGTCATATTTCTCCACTTACTACTATTGCAGACATGTTTAAAACTATTGTTTTTGTTTTTCTTTCTTGTCATTACAGATGCCGAGGTGCTACGTGGTGTTTAGAGGCAGGGTTCCAGGAGTCTACAATCACTGGGAAGACTGCTTCGAGCAGGTGAACAAGTTCAAAGGGAATGCCTACAAATGCTACAACACAAGAGTGGCGGCGGAAGCTAGGTGGTTCATCCATCTCGAGGAGGAACAAAAGAAGAAGAAAAAACAACAAGTGGATGAAGACCATCGCAGCCGCTCTTGTCGCCGTCGCCTCGCTCGTCATGCTATGGTTCCTAGTTAGATGATTAGGTTATCGGCGACTAGATAGGTCACTTGTCCGGATGATGAAGCATCATCGATCGATGTAATCGGTCCCGATGATTAACCGTATGATGTAGGTCACTTGTATCTATTTGACTCTGATAAACACTTTGTTGTATTCATAATCAACTGTTTGATGTAGCTATTCGGAATTCTAAGCAGTATTTGATATATCATTTGTTCGTCAGAGAACTGTTTTGATACATTTTGTTTACTGATATTCTTCTGTATTTGAGCTGTGTATATACCTGTATAAATACGGTACTGCGTATTTCAAAAAAATACAGCACAGTATAGCCGTGACGCACCAAAAAGGATACCTGTGACGCACCATGGAGGATAGGCGTGACGCGCGAAAGTTCATACCCGTGGCGCACCCAGTAACTTAGCCGTGGAGGCATTACTTAGCCGTGACGCACCAAAATTCCTAGCCGTGGCGCACCTCCTCAGTTAGGCGTGACGTGCCTCGCGATAGTCGCGGCGCACCGTGACAGTGCGTCACGGGTATTAATAGGCGCGACGCACCAGCTCGGTGCGTCACGGCTAAACCAATAGGCGCGGCGTGATAGCCGTGACGCGCCCTGGTGCGTCACGGATAAGACTATTGGTACGTCACGGGTAAGCTTTTTCCTAATAGTGTAAGGAAATCACACTACATTTCCCGGGACCTCCCATCCCTAAATCTGTATCCATCACGGACTACATGTTCCCACTGAATCAATACGTATAGTGAGGGCACTGAATATATGATCCGTTTTAGAGGTACAATCAATGAAGGATCATCCTTTCAAGAGCACAATGTACTCAAAGTCGGTGAGTTGGTAAAAAAGTCTAGTATTAAACTATTTTTCCTTTTTTTCTTTACTTCATGATAAACTTTAGTGTTTTACTATATTTATCTTCATCTTTATCCGTAGCTTTGACAGGATTTTTCGCATCATGCATGGAGCTTGCCGTTAAAGCGAGAGTTTGCAGGCAGATGAACACCTTGAGACAGCTTTGTTTTATTGATGATGGATTGTTTCATTTTTAGAGAGATAAAATGCGGAGACACGAACATATTTTCACTCTGGAATAACCCCTCTGCCCCGAATTAAATATGTTCTATTTTTTCTTCTTAATTACATGTAGGAGTATATAAAAGTGTTTAACTATGTTTGCTCACTCATTTTGGTTTGGATGTAGTCCATATTGAAATATCCAAAACATCTTATAATTCGCTAAAAGTCGTTATCAAGCCGTATAGGAAAAAAATTAGATGTACGGAATAAATCCAAAATTATACACCACGTGGAGACAAATTACTCAAAATATCGTCGAGCTAGACAGGCAGCGCTAGGGCAGTCTCGTGCGCTCGTAGATGTGCACCACAATACCGGTCTCCTTCTTTCTCTATCCTCACCCGCTCTTTTGACGCATCCCACGAGGCTTGCCATCGCTGTATTGGTTAACTTGTTGGGCGACCACGCAACCGACAAGTTGCTTTGCCTTGCCAAGGTTCTCTGTACCGGTCATCCAAGAGAAAACAATCCAGTATTCGGAAAATATTGTCTATATAGAGAATTTTGGCTATATTTTTACTTCAAGATAATAGTGGCCTAGCGGAAGTGTGGGGGGCCCACAACCCACAAGTCCCAGTATTGAATCCTGGTTCTTATATTAGCACCACGGGTACAACAACTTGCTCGGTGGGAGCAAAAACATATAGAACTTGCAAAGTTGCATAATCTCATACAACAACTTGTCAAAGGGGAGCAAACACATACAAATTAGCCTCAAACACGACACGTGGCTGCCACGCTGGATTGAATTTTGCAAAAAACCTCTCAAGAAGAATGCTAGTCACAAATATTACTCAAAGAAAGAAATTTATCTCACATTGACCCCTTCCTTCCTCCGGAGAGACAGCCACACCAAGCAGCAGCTGGCCAGCTGCCACCAACAGACGGAAGCCACAAGAGACGCGCACCTTCACCAAGCTTTGTTAATTCAAAGTTGGGCCTTGTGCCTTTTATCTAAAAATTAATAATATTACGAAGTTTTTCGTTTAAGTTTAGGAAATGTGTGAAGAGTCTAGACTGTGTACGAGATGTGTAACGGTACACGTCGTGTTTGGTTCGACTTTGTCGTTTCGTGTTAGGCGTGGAGTCTAAGTATCGTAAATGCATATAAAAAGACAAGAAAGAAATCAGAAAAGTTGTGATCATTGTGCACCACCAAAATTCATTTTCTTAGTCTCACGTGAAGTTTCTTTGAGTTCTTTTTTGGATCACCCTTTGCATGTAACGTGTTACACGCAATAGCAAAACAACGATGAAATTAAGCAAGATCGAACCAACGGGGACACAAGATTTTAACGTGGAAAACCCTTCCAACAAGGAAGAGAAAAAATCACGGGCGCCAGCCAGCAATACTTCACTATTTCGGGTGAGGTTACAAATGCGCCGGGATTTACAATGTGTGGCTTATCCCGTACGGCGGCTTACAAGAGGTATATAAAGGCGGTCCTGACCTAACTAGGTCGGTAACTGTGAATCGAACTCAAACTCGGTAACTACTCGTACCGTACTTTACTTTATCTTCATATGAATTTGGATCACCATAAAATAATATAGCGATCCAAGTTAGGAAGCAATATATTTGCCATCATTTATTAATACATATATCAAAGAGACTAATTGAGTATAATAAACAGTGCAAACGGCTCAAACCACTTTAGTTTATTTCGTTGCTTGTATGAAGGCACGAGTACACATCATTCTCCCACAGACAATATACTCTAGCAAAGACTAGAAACTGCACTAGAGAATTACAAGCAGATTGACAAAATTATGTCATGAATGATATTCACTCACTGTAGTCGAAAACGCATAAGTGTAACCAGCAAGAAGAGACAAAGATTTTTCAACCATAGTGAACTTCTCTCTCGCATCAACATCTCCCACCTCTCTCACTGTCACTTTAGGCACACTAGCAGAAAATGTCACAAAAACTCACAAGTTCGTACAATCTGATCCACTATTTACTGAAAAGAAGGAGAAATAATGATGATAGTTGCCAGCTTAATTTGTCATGATCTTCCACACTTAAATACAGAAGAAAAACATGAAAAACTCATGCATAATTCTTCTCTCTTTTTACTAGCTAGGTTTAACTGAAATCAAACTTGGCACGAATCAGACTGCTCTTCTCTTCTTATTATTTTTTCAACATAGAAGTTTATCATCAGATAGATAATTCATGATATGTCGTATAATAATAACTGATTCACAGCCTAACTGAGCTATCGGATAGGGAATGTACTTGGGCAAGCAGGAGGGCTACTACAACTTATGAAAAGCTAGATAGAATCCTATCGTTTGTAGAATGGGAACATAAGTTTCCTTTGGCTACAGTTCAGGCTTTGGCTAAGCCTGGTTGGGACCACACACCTCTCTTTGTGGATTTTGGAGCCCGAGCTCATGTGGGTAACAAGGTACGTTTTTCATTTGAGCTTCCATGGCTTAAAAAGGATGATTTCTGTGAGATGATCACAAAAGAGTGGGCTGTTGTGGTCAAAGGGGATTTGGCCAAAGAGGTAAGGAAGAATAAAATTAGACATTTAAGTCATTTTCTTAAGGGGTGGGCTAAGAACCAAAGTGATAATGTGTCCACGAAAACTGCCGATTCGGCCATTCCCACCGGGCCTGGCCTAAGTCTGCTTTCAGTACTGTGCATGTAACACCTGGGGTGTTACCTGTTTGTTTGCTTGCATCATAGGCATCACATTGCATTGCACCATGTTTGCATCACAACTGAAAATTTCAAAACAATTTAAACTTTTAAGCTTGCTCAAAAACTTCCAATTTCAAACTTGCAATTAAAACCCCTAAATTGTTTTTCCCCTGGTTAATTCTGTTTTAATCACTTGTCTGTTACAATCTCTCAACTAAAGATTTGCAATTCCAAAAAAAAAACATCAATTGCTCCCAATTATTTTTCATATTGGATCAACTCTTAAATTGTTGCTCAAATCTTTCACTTAAATTCCACCAATTAAATTCAAATCAATTCCAATTCTCAAATCAGTACCTTTGGAAACAATAACAACTCACCAACTTTCTTCCCTCTCTATTTCATCCTAAAACCCTAGGGGTAACCCTATTTCTATGCATGTTTTTATTAAGGTTTTATTAAACTCAAAATCCTTCTATTTGGTTCCAAACACAAACCACTATTTTAAAAATTAATTTTTGGAAACTAAAGTTGGAATGTGGTTTCTAATTATCTAAAAGGCTTAACCAAATTTTTCTGTAATTTTTTCTGGACCAAAACCTTAACAGTTTTCTCCAAAAACCAAACTACAAAAAAAAATAATAATAACACAGAAAAGAATAAAAGGAGACAGCTAACTATCTACCGCAGCCCAAGCCCACCTAACAACTACCAGCGCGCAGCCCAGCCCGCCGCAGCGCCACTTACCGGTTCGAGGGCGCCAAGATTCGTGCGAGCGCCATCCTTCTTCGTCATCCCGTACGGCCGCGCATCGGCCGGTGCCACCGCGGACCGCACGCGACGCCGGCGGCCGTCCCATCGCTCCGCGGCCCTATAAAACTAGCCTAGGGCCTGCGCCATCTAACCCTAACCCTAGGAGCCTAGTTTCCCTCTCCGCCGCCGTCAGATGCATCTTCCCCGATGAATTCCCTCCTCTGCTGCCACCTCGCCGGAGACGGAGCTCTGAACCTCGCCCTAGCCTCGCCACCTTCCTCTTCCACCTATCCATCCACCACCTGAAATCGAACCGCCTCCATCTCCTCTACGTGCTAGACACCGGAGTTCGCCAGGAGATCGCCCACAACCCCGCCGCCGTCCGCAGCATCGTCGTCGCCGGCCACCACACCGAGCCTCTGCAACGTCTGCTTACGCCGGTGAGCTCGCCACGCACCTTCCTCTCTCTCTCTGTGGATGCGCAAGCATCACTGCACCGTGCACGACTGCATCCAACCCCCCCCCACGGCGCAGCACCACGGTGATCAACGACGGCGTCGTTTCTCTGACAGTCGAGCACACCTTCGTTCGTCAGTTTCGTCAGGCATTAGCCAGATCTGAACTTCAACCTATCTGCACCCCCTTATCTGTCAAGAACTCGCTCGCAGCGCAGTGGTTGCGCGCGTTATGCCCCTCTCGCGGTCGCGGGTTCGAACCGCGGGCGCGCAGGAATTATCCCACCTTTTTGCGCTCCTAGCTGACAGGGTGGCCCCCCCTGTCAGCCTCTCTTCTGCCACGCCAGCTCGCAAGCGCCACGCTGGCCTCGCTGGCCCGCAGGGCAGTGGCTGCTGTGTCGCTTCCGAGTGTAACAAAAGTTTAAACCTGAATCTGCTAATTTCCAAATCTTTTTAAATAGCAGAATAAACCATAAACCTTCAAAATTCTATAACTTTTAATCTGTAAACCTAATAACTAAACTTTGTATATGTTTTCTGTTCAGAATTAAACAAACTTTCCAAATATTCAATTTGTGTTCTGTTTTGAATTTTCAAATGCAATTTAAATTCAAATTCAAATAATTCAAATGCCATTTGTAATAATTCATAACTAATTATTCCTAAGTCCAAATAATTCAAATAAAATCTGTTTTTTCATACCTTTTTGAATACCCTATTCAAATATAAACTTTGTTTTCTGGTTTGAATAATTTAAATTGCCTAAATCATTTAATTCTTGTTTAATTCCATTAAAAATTGTTTAATATTGTTTAATTCATAATTAAATAATCCAAGTTCAAATTCAAATTGTGAAACATGTAGTCCAGCTAAATTTGATAACCTTTTCAATATCAACCTTGTTGTTTGGTTTGACCAACTTAACTTGATGATAACAACCCCTACTTGATCAACACCATTAAGTAACATAATTTCCAAACTTGACAAATGTTTTCTAAACTTGTTAACCATTCCCCTTGCATTTAATATTGTTATCTTCTTGTTCTTCATCATGCATGCATCATTCTAACTCACTTACACATGATGCTTAGTGTTAGAACAATTAATTCAACTATAAGGCATGGGTTTGCCATATGCAATCTTTGCATATGGAATCCATTTAAACTTGTGTATCATATCCACTAGTTTACTTTGGTGCATCTATTAACCTTGTCATGCATCCATATCTTGATCATGCTGGATCTTTTGCCGTAGTAGTAATTGTTGCATTCCGGTGTTTGTTCGAGGTTCGTTGCTTCTTCTCGGATAGGACGTTGAGATGATGTGAGCAACGACAAGTTCTGCTACCTTGCGGGATCTCAGGCAGTATACTCACTTGCATGCCATATGGCTGCCTTTCATCACTTGTTACCGATTCTTTCCGTTGATTCTTTTCTGCTAGCCTTAGTTGTAGATGTTTCTGCTCGAACCTATCACATGAATCCTTCAACCCTGATATTGCCTCACTCCACTCCTATAGCCTTTGCTTGAGCCTGTGTCTTACTATCTTGCTTAGGGTTGTTTTTGCTCGAGTCTGTTACCCGTTACTTTCTGTTATTACTTCTTTATGTTCTGGGGGCTCGATGTGAATCAATCAAACCTGTTAATTGCTAATGGTAATAATAATAATAATTTGATGATAAGGCACCGGCAGGAGGCCCTTTGTGGTTTTGAGGCCTGCTTGTGTCGACCCTAATAGGAAAGGGTCTTGTCTACTGATCCATGATGAGCGCACTACCCGCATTTGGGGAGTATGGGCTCCCCCTCAGTTTGACCCGATTCGCATCTCGTCCAAATCGCCTCATTTAGTTCGGGTTTTCCATTTGCTGCATGCATGATCTTGCGAGCCCTTGGTACCGGGTGGAACTTTCGTAGTCGGCATATAGGGGGACACGTTCTTAGAGTGCTATGAGGGTCCATTTTCTTCTGGCTCGATTAGCCGTGCGCCCAAGGTGCTTTGGGCTTGATGCGAAGAAGGGTTGGATTGTGTTGAGTGCCCCGCTTGGTGGAGGGGCCACTCCATCTGGCGGGATATTCATGAGTGTCGGTTACTATGGTGCAACCCTGCAGGGATAATCTTCTCGAGAAGCGTGTTTTCCGCGGTTATGGATTACTTGGTGAAAGTACTGGCTAACAAGTACTCAGGACAACTTCAACATAATGATCAATCATGTTTCACCAATGATTAATAACTTGACTAGTAATAGGTTATTCACACAATAACTTGACTCATCTTTAATATCACGGTGTGAGTTATCCTCGGATTGCTTCTTCGGATAAGGGGCGAGATCCAGGATGGGTTTGTTTGAAGTTATCTTTCACTTGGTTACTATCACTCGATCTTATCTCCTTTCTGATAGTTGGAAGTAATAGAATCTCTGTAGTTGGTTAGTGCAGCCTGTTGTCGCTTATTTGTAATAACCCCTTCTTCTCCGTTGATCCTAAAGTATTTGTATCTTGTGATGACTGGCTACGCCGGTAACTTGTGAGTATGGGCTTTATCCCCCTTGCCAGTACTTAACCGTACTGACCCACGAATCTCTTTCGTGGCTGCAAATTCCAAATTGCAGTCAACAGGTTTGAAGTCTGACGACGTTAGCTTGGGAATCCCTCCGGCTTGGCCTGGGCAGGGATTGGACGCCTTCGGTTATCTTCAGGACTCTTAGTCCAATTTGGATCTTGTCCGTAGACGGACGTTTGTTTCTTTCGCTGTTATTTGGATCTTTGTATTGTATCAGATGTATCCCTGGCTCTTCTGAGTCATCTTGTATCTATCTGTTGCTGTTGTAATTGTGGATTATTCGTGAACTATTGTAATGTTATCATAAATGGCAACCTGAATCGGTTATTATGCGGATTTGGCGGGAATGCTGAAATCTGCATAGTGCCCGATCTCTGGGGTGTCACAAATGGTATCAGAGCCTTGGTTCCGATTCCCGAGATTGTTTCGATACGAATGGTTATCGAAGCAACGGGTCCGCAAAGCCTGTAGGATAACCTCGCTAACGGTCGTTGTTTCTAGAGTGTCAAAAAACTAGTTCTGCTAAACTATTTTGGAAAAACATCTCAATAGGATTCTTGTTTTTCTCCTTATCCTCATTCTATTTCCCCTCCCATCTTATTTGTTTTGGAGTCTCCCCTCTTGTCTAGCTTTCAAAGTGTTAGATCCTACGTGGGTGGACGTTTTCTGAGCCCTTAACCTAATAGGTTCGATTATCGGAAGATTCTTGGTGGGAGAACATCGTCGTCACTCCGAGCAAGAATCCCTTGTTAGTGGTATCGAGGAGATCAACTGGAAGCACGAAGAATCGATAGTCGAATTTCTTTCCCTCCCGGGTTAGCAGGTGGATTGCGAGGGCGCAATCCCTTGTTAGTGGTGTCGTCTGTAACACCTGGGGTGTTACCTGTTTGTTTGCTTGCATCATAGGCATCACATTGCATTGCACCATGTTTGCATCACAACTGAAAATTTCAAAACAATTTAAACTTTTAAGCTTGCTCAAAAACTTCCAATTTCAAACTTGCAATTAAAACCACTAAATTGTTTTTCCCTGGTTAATTCTGTTTTAATCACTTGTCTGTTACAATCTCTCAACTAAAGATTTGCAATTCCAAAAAAAAAAAAAACATCAATTGCTCCCAATTATTTTTCATATTGGATCAACTCTTAAATTGTTGCTCAATCTTTCACTTAAATTCCACCAATTAAATTCAAATCATTCCAATTCTCAAATCAGTACCTTTGGAAACAATAACAACTCACCAACTTTCTTCCCTCTCTATTTCATCCTAAAACCCTAGGGGTAACCCTATTTCTATGCATGTTTTTATTAAGGTTTTATTAAACTCAAAATCCTTCTATTTGGTTCCAAACACAAACCACTATTTTAAAAATTAATTTTTGGAAACTAAAGTTGGAATGTGGTTTCTAATTATCTAAAAGGCTTAACCAAATTTTTCTGTAATTTTTTCTGGACCAAAACCTTAACATTTTCTCCAAAAACCAAACTACAAAAAAAAATAATAACACAGAAAAGAATAAAAGGAGACAGCTAACTATCTACCGCAGCCCAAGCCCACCTAACAACTACCAGCGCGCAGCCCAGCCCGCCGCAGCGCCACTTACCGGTTCGAGGGCGCCAAGATTCGTGCGAGCGCCATCCTTCTTCGTCATCCCGTACGGCCGCGCATCGGCCGGTGCCACCGCGGACCGCACGCGACGCCGGCGGCCGTCCCATCGCTCCGCGGCCCTATAAAACTAGCCTAGGGCCTGCGCCATCTAACCCTAACCCTAGGAGCCTAGTTTCCCTCTCCGCCGCCGTCAGATGCATCTTCCCCGATGAATTCCCTCCTCTGCTGCCACCTCGCCGGAGACGGAGCTCTGAACCTCGCCCTAGCCTCGCCACCTTCCTCTTCCACCTATCCATCCACCACCTGAAATCGAACCGCCTCCATCTCCTCTACGTGCTAGACACCGGAGTTCGCCAGGAGATCGCCCACAACCCCGCCGCCGTCCGCAGCATCGTCGTCGCCGGCCACCACACCGAGCCTCTGCAACGTCTGCTTACGCCGGTGAGCTCGCCACGCACCTTCCTCTCTCTCTCTGTGGATGCGCAAGCATCACTGCACCGTGCACGACTGCATCCAACCCCCCCACCACGGCGCAGCACCACGGTGATCAACGACGGCGTCGTTTCTCTGACAGTCGAGCACACCTTCGTTCGTCAGTTTCGTCAGGCATTAGCCAGATCTGAACTTCAACCTATCTGCACCCCCTTATCTGTCAAGAACTCGCTCGCAGCGCAGTGGTTGCGCGCGTTATGCCCCTCCTCGCGGTCGCGGGTTCGAACCGCGGGCGCGCAGGAATTATCCCACCTTTTTGCGCTCCTAGCTGACAGGGTGGCCCCCCTGTCAGCCTTCTTCTGCCACGCCAGCTCGCAAGCGCCACGCTGGCCTCGCTGGCCCGCAGGGCAGTGGCTGCTGTGTCGCTTCCGAGTGTAACAAAAGTTTAAACCTGAATCTGCTAATTTCCCAAATCTTTTTAAATAGCAGAATAAACCATAAACCTTCAAAATTCTATAACTTTTAATCTGTAAACCTAATAACTAAACTTTGTATATGTTTTCTGTTCAGAATTAACAACCTTTCCAAATATTCAATTTGTGTGTTTTGAATTTTCAAAATGCAATTTAAATTCAAATTCAATAATTCAAATGCCATTTTTAATAATTCATAACTAATTATTCCTAAGTCCAAATAATTCAAATAAAATATGTTTTTCATACCTTTTGAATACCCTATTCAAATATAAACTTTGTTTTATGGTTTGAATAATTTAAATTGCCTAAATCATTTAATTCTTGTTTAATTCCATTAAAAATTGTTTAATATTGTTAATTCATAATTAAATAATCCAAAGTTCAAATTCAAATTGTGAAACATGTAGTCCAGCTAAAATTTGATAACCTTTTCAAATATCAACCTTGTTGTTTGGTTGACCAACTTAACTTGATGATAACAACCCCTACTTGATCAACACCATTAAGTAACAATAATTTCCAAACTTGACAAATGTTTTCTAAACTTGTTAACCATCCTTCCCCTTGCATTTAATATTGTTATCTTCTTGTTCTTCATCATGCATGCATCATTCTAACTCACTTACACATGATGCTTAGTGTTAGAACAATTAATTCAACTATAAGGCATGGGTTTGCCATATGCAATCTTTGCATATGGAATCCATTTAAACTTGTGTATCATATCCACTAGTTTACTTTGGTGCATCTATTAACCTTGTCATGCATCCATATCTTGATCATGCTGGATCTTTTGCCGTAGTAGTATTTGTTGCATTCCGGTGTTTGTTCGAGGTTCGTTGCTTCTTCTCGGATAGGACGTTGAGATGATGTGAGCAACGACAAGTTCTGCTACCTTGCGGATCTCAGGCAAGTATACTCACTTGCATGCCATATGGCTGCCTTTCATCACTTGTTACCGATTTTTCCGTTGATTCTTTTCTGCTAGCCTTAGTTGTAGATGTTTCTGCTACGAACCTATCACATGAATCCTTCAACCCTGATATTGCCTCACCTCCACTCCTATAGCCTTTGCTTGAGCCTGTGTCTTACTATCTTGCTTAGGGTTGTTTTGCTCGAGTCTGTTACCCGTTACTTTCTGTTATTACTTCTTTATGTTCTGGGGGCTCGATGTGAATCAATCAAACCTGTTAATTGCTAATGGTAATAATAATAATAATTTGATGATAAGGCACCGGCAGGAGGCCCTTTGTGGTTTTGAGGCCTGCTAGTGTCGACCCTAATAGGAAAAGGGTCTTGTCTACTGATCCATGATGAGCGCACTACCCGCATTTGGGGAGTATGGGCTCCCCCTCAGTTTGACCCGATTCGCATCTCGTCCAAATCGCCTCATTTAGTTCGGGTTTTCCATTTGCTGCATGCATGATCTTGCGAGCCCTTGGTACCCGGGTGGAACTTTCGTAGTCGGCATATAGGGGGACACGTTCTTAGAGTGCTATGAGGGTCCATTTTCTTCTGGGCTCGATTAGCCGTGCGCCCAAGGTGCTTTGGGCTTGATGCGAAGAAGGGTTGGATTGTGTTGAGTGCCCCGCTTGGTGGAGGGCCACTCCATCTGGCGGGATATTCATGAGTGTCGGTTACTATGGTGCAACCCTGCAGGGATAATTTCTCGAGAAGCCGTGTTTTCCGCGGTTATGGATTACTTGGTGAAAGTACTGGCTAACAAGTACTCAGGACAACTTCACCATAATGATCAATCATGTTTCACCCAATGATTAATAACTTAACTAGTAATAGGTTATTCACACAATAACTTGACTCATCTTTAATATCACGGTGTGAGTTATCCTCGGATTGCTTCTTCGGATAAGGGGCGAGATCCAGGATGGGTTTGTTTGAAGTTATCTTTCAGTTGGTTACTATCACTCGATCTTATCTCCTTTCTGATAGTTGGAAGTAATAGAATCTCTGTAGTTGGTTAGTGCAGCCTGTTGTCGCTTATTTGTAATAACCCCTTCTTCTCCGTTGATCCTAAAGTATTTGTATCTTGTGATGACTGGCTACGCCGGTAACTTGTGAGTATGGGCTTTATCCCCCTTGCCAGTACTTAACCGTACTGACCCACGAATCTCTTTCGTGGCTGCAAATTCCAAATTGCAGTCAACAGGTTTGAAGTCTGACGACGTTAGCTTGGGAATCCCTCCGGCTTGGCCTGGGCAGGGATTGGACGCCTTCGGTTATCTTCAGGACTCTTAGTCCAATTTGGATTGTTAGACGGACGTTTGTTTCTTCCGCTGTTATTTGGATCTTTGTATTGTATCAGATGTATCCCTGGCTCTTCTGAGTCATCTTGTATCTATCCGTTGCTGTTGTAATTGTGGATTATTCGTGAACTATTGTAATGTTATCATAAATGGCAACCTGGAATCGGTTATTATGCGGATTTGGCGGGAATGCTGAAATCTGCATAGTGCCCGATCTCTGGGGTGTCACAAATGGTATCAGAGCCTTGGTTCCGATTCCCGAGATTGTTTCGATACGAATGGTTATCGAAGCAACGGGTCCGCAAAGCCTGTAGGATAACCTCGCTAACGGTCGTTGTTTCTAGAGTGTCAAAAAACTAGTTCTGCTAAACTATTTTGGAAAAACATCTCAATAGGATTCTTGTTTTTCTCCTTATCCTCATTCTATTTCCCCTCCCATCTTATTTGTTTTGGAGTCTCCCCTCTTGTCTAGCTTTCAAAGTGTTAGGATCCTACGTGGGTGGACGTTTTCTGAGCCCTTAACCTAATAGGTTCGATTATCGGAAGATTCTTGGTGGGAGAACATCGTCGTCACTCCGAGCAAGAATCCCTTGTTAGTGGTGTCGAGGAGATCAACTGGAAGCACGAAGAATCGATAGTCGAATTTCTTTCCCCTCCCGGGTTAGCAGGTGGATTGCGAGGGCGCAATCCCTTGTTAGTGGTGTCGTCTGTAACACCTGGGGTGTTACCTGTTTGTTTGCTTGCATCATAGGCATCACATTGCATTGCACCATGTTTGCATCACAACTGAAAATTTCAAAACAATTTAAACTTTTAAGCTTGCTCAAAAACTTCCAATTTCAAACTTGCAATTAAAACCACTAAATTGTTTTTCCCCTGGTTAATTCTGTTTTAATCACTTGTCTGTTACAATCTCTCAACTAAAGATTTGCAATTCCAAAAAAAAAAAAACATCAATTGCTCCCAATTATTTTTCATATTGGATCAACTCTTAAATTGTTGCTCAAATCTTTCACTTAAATTCCACCAATTAAATTCAAATCAATTCCAATTCTCAAATCAGTACCTTTGGAAACAATAACAACTCACCAACTTTCTTCCCTCTCTATTTCATCCTAAAACCCTAGGGGTAACCCTATTTCTATGCATGTTTTTATTAAGGTTTTATTAAACTCAAAATCCTTCTATTTGGTTCCAAACACAAACCACTATTTTAAAAATTAATTTTTGGAAACTAAAGTTGGAATGTGGTTTCTAATTATCTAAAAGGCTTAACCAAATTTTTCTGTAATTTTTTCTGGACCAAAACCTTAACAGTTTTCTCCAAAAACCAAACTACAAAAAAAAAAATAATAACACAGAAAAGAATAAAAGGAGACAGCTAACTATCTACCGCAGCCCAAGCCCACCTAACAACTACCAGCGCGCAGCCCAGCCCGCCGCAGCGCCACTTACCGGTTCGGGCGCCAAGATTCGTGCGAGCGCCATCCTTCTTCGTCATCCCGTACGGCCGCGCATCGGCCGGTGCCACCGCGGACCGCACGCGACGCCGGCGGCCGTCCCATCGCTCCGCGGCCCTATAAAACTAGCCTAGGGCCTGCGCCATCTAACCCTAACCCTAGGAGCCTAGTTTCCCTCTCCGCCGCCGTCAGATGCATCTTCCCCGATGAATTCCCTCCTCTGCTGCCACCTCGCCGGAGACGGAGCTCTGAACCTCGCCCTAGCCTCGCCACCTTCCTCTTCCACCTATCCATCCACCACCTGAAATCGAACCGCCTCCATCTCCTCTACGTGCTAGACACCGGAGTTCGCCAGGAGATCGCCCAAACCCCGCCGCCGTCCGCAGCATCGTCGTCGCCGGCCACCACACCGAGCCTCTGCAACGTCTGCTTACGCCGGTGAGCTCGCCACGCACCTTCCTCTCTCTCTCTGTGGATGCGCAAGCATCACTTCACCGTGCACGACTGCATCCAACCCCCCCACCACGGCGCAGCACCACGGTGATCAACGACGGCGTCGTTTCTCTGACAGTCGAGCACACCTTCGTTCGTCAGTTTCGTCAGGCATTAGCCAGATCTGAACTTCAACCTATCTGCACCCCCTTATCTGTCAAGAACTCGCTCGCAGCGCAGTGGTTGCGCGCGTTATGCCCCTCCTCGCGGTCGCGGGTTCGAACCGCGGGCGCGCAGGAATTATCCCACCTTTTTGCGCTCCTAGCTGACAGGGTGGCCCCCCTGTCAGCCTCTCTTCTGCCACGCCAGCTCGCAAGCGCCACGCTGGCCTCGCTGGCCCGCAGGGCAGTGGCTGCTGTGTCGCTTCCGAGTGTAACAAAAGTTTAAACCTGAATCTGCTAATTTCCCAAATCTTTTTAAATAGCAGAATAAACCATAAACCTTCAAAATTCTATAACTTTTAATCTGTAAACCTAATAACTAAACTTTGTATATGTTTTCTGTTCAGAATTAAACAACCTTTCCAAATATTCAATTTGTGTTCTGTTTTGAATTTTCAAAATGCAATTTAAATTCAAATTCAAATAATTCAAATGCCATTTGTAATAATTCATAACTAATTATTCCTAAGTCCAAATAATTCAAATAAAATATGTTTTTCATACCTTTTTGAATACCCTATTCAAATATAAACTTTGTTTTATGGTTTGAATAATTTAAATTGCCTAAATCATTTAATTCTTGTTTAATTCCATTAAAAATTGTTTAATATTGTTTAATTCATAATTAAATAATCCAAAGTTCAAATTCAAAATGTGAAACATGTAGTCCAGCTAAAATTTGATAACCTTTTCAAATATCAACCTTGTTGTTTGGTTTGACCAACTTAACTTGATGATAACAACCCCTACTTGATCAACACCATTAAGTAACAATAATTTCCAAACTTGACAAATGTTTTCTAAACTTGTTAACCATCCTTCCCCTTGCATTTAATATTGTTATCTTCTTGTTCTTCATCATGCATGCATCATTCTAACTCACTTACACATGATGCTTAGTGTTAGAACAATTAATTCAACTATAAGGCATGGGTTTGCCATATGCAATCTTTGCATATGGAATCCATTTAAACTTGTGTATCATATCCACTAGTTTACTTTGGTGCATCTATTAACCTTGTCATGCATCCATATCTTGATCATGCTGGATCTTTTGCCGTAGTAGTAATTGTTGCATTCCGGTGTTTGTTCGAGGTTCGTTGCTTCTTCTCGGATAGGACGTTGAGATGATGTGAGCAACGACAAGTTCTGCTACCTTGCGGGATCTCAGGCAAGTATACTCACTTGCATGCCATATGGCTGCCTTTCATCACTTGTTACCGATTATTTCCGTTGATTCTTTTCTGCTAGCCTTAGTTGTAGATGTTTCTGCTACGAACCTATCACATGAATCCTTCAACCCTGATATTGCCTCACCTCCACTCCTATAGCCTTTGCTTGAGCCTGTGTCTTACTATCTTGCTTAGGGTTGTTTTGCTCGAGTCTGTTACCCGTTACTTTCTGTTATTACTTCTTTATGTTCTGGGGGCTCGATGTGAATCAATCAAACCTGTTAATTGCTAATGGTAATAATAATAATAATTTGATGATAAGGCACCGGCAGGAGGCCCTTTGTGGTTTTGAGGCCTGCTAGTGTCGACCCTAATAGGAAAAGGGTCTTGTCTACTGATCCATGATGAGCGCACTACCCGCATTTGGGGAGTATGGGCTCCCCCTCAGTTTGACCCGATTCGCATCTCGTCCAAATCGCCTCATTTAGTTCGGGTTTTCCATTTGCTGCATGCATGATCTTGCGAGCCCTTGGTACCCGGGTGGAACTTTCGTAGTCGGCATATAGGGGGACACGTTCTTAGAGTGCTATGAGGGTCCATTTTCTTCTGGGCTCGATTAGCCGTGCGCCCAAGGTGCTTTGGGCTTGATGCGAAGAAGGGTTGGATTGTGTTGAGTGCCCCGCTTGGTGGAGGGGCCACTCCATCTGGCGGGATATTCATGAGTGTCGGTTACTATGGTGCAACCCTGCAGGGATAATCTTCTCGAGAAGCCGTGTTTTCCGCGGTTATGGATTACTTGGTGAAAGTACTGGCTAACAAGTACTCAGGACAACTTCAACATAATGATCAATCATGTTTCACCCAATGATTAATAACTTGACTAGTAATAGGTTATTCACACAATAACTTGACTCATCTTTAATATCACGGTGTGAGTTATCCTCGGATTGCTTCTTCGGATAAGGGGCGAGATCCAGGATGGGTTTGTTTGAAGTTATCTTTCAGTTGGTTACTATCACTCGATCTTATCTCCTTTCTGATAGTTGGAAGTAATAGAATCTCTGTAGTTGGTTAGTGCAGCCTGTTGTCGCTTATTTGTAATAACCCCTTCTTCTCCGTTGATCCTAAAGTATTTGTATCTTGTGATGACTGGCTACGCCGGTAACTTGTGAGTATGGGCTTTATCCCCCTTGCCAGTACTTAACCGTACTGACCCACGAATCTCTTTCGTGGCTGCAAATTCCAAATTGCAGTCAACAGGTTTGAAGTCTGACGACGTTAGCTTGGGAATCCCTCCGGCTTGGCCTGGGCAGGGATTGGACGCCTTCGGTTATCTTCAGGACTCTTAGTCCAATTTGGATCTTGTCCGTAGACGGACGTTTGTTTCTTCCGCTGTTATTTGGATCTTTGTATTGTATCAGATGTATCCCTGGCTCTTCTGAGTCATCTTGTATCTATCTGTTGCTGTTGTAATTGTGGATTATTCGTGAACTATTGTAATGTTATCATAAATGGCAACCTGGAATCGGTTATTATGGGGATTTGGCGGGAATGCTGAAATCTGCATAGTGCCCGATCTCTGGGGTGTCACAGTGCAGCGGCAGAACTTAGGTGCATGTAACCAAACAAACGTCCCGCTTGACTTCCCAAGGGACTAGTCCGGCTTCTTACAGGCTACGAAACACGCCCAAGGGTTCCCTGACTCTCTGTACTGGTGACTTGGAGAAAAAAATTGTTTACTGCGTTTTTACATCAACATAAGAGTGGCGTAGGGGAAGCGTGGCCCATAACCCACAGGTCTAAAAATTCTTTATGTTTCTATTTTTTTCCCCTGGCCTTGAAACCCAAGCAAATAATATTTTGTTTCGTGCTTCCAATGCAACAAGAATTACAAGACAAGTGATCTATTTCCTCGAGTATCTACGATCCATAGTGCTTGTGGTTATGTTTGCATTCATTGATTAAATAAATGTTAAGAATTGGTTGTTTGTCAGCACTTTCACTACTAGGGAATTGCCATTCTATGGAATGGATTCTGTGGCGCACCTCTATATGGTGCGCCACAGAAATATTATTTTGTGGCGCATCGCGCAAGGTGCGCCACAGAAATACCTATTTTTGTGGCGCATGTGGTGGACGTGCGCCACAGAAAGCGTGCGGGACCCACACCAATCATTGGGCTGGGTGTCAGAGGCCATATTTCTTGTGGCGCACTGCACTGGTGCGCCACAGAAACACCATATTCTGTGGCGCATCCTTCCCAATGCGCCACAGAATATGTTGTTTCTGTGGCGCACCTGCGCAGTGCGCCACAGAATAGCATACTGGTGCGCCACAGAAATTTGCGCACTGTGCACATAAAGGTGGCAGCCCCCTCTCCCCCCCCCCCACTCACTTCATTGCAAGTGGATGTTGCTCACTCGCCCCCCCCCCCCTTCTCTCCACTCTATTTTTACACATTTAGTTCTCCTTTTTAGGTAGGTGAACCTATTTATTCGATGTATAATTGTTGGTGAAGTTTGTTGTTGTTGGGGGGGCCTAATTACTTGCATCTATACTCCGGTCCCTCCCTCTCCCTCGCTCTTTTCGCGTGTCGGTATCGAATCTACTCGGTGAGTATAGTTGGAGGTGCATATGTCTTGTGTGGCCATCGATCGATGTGTATGGGTGTTTGTCATGCATGTGCAGGTGGACCGATCGATTGTCGCGCGTGCGGGCGCGGTGGTGCATGGATGTTTGCCGAAATGTTGATTCACTTCCATTTCGGCAAACTTTTGCACCCCATATGTCCTACTTATAGGAGAGGTCATGCCGAATTTTTCCGGCGACTATGCATGCATGTTGTGGTTCTAATTTTCTGCTCTCTATGTGTCTGTGCAGGCAACCATGGTACTAGAAATGAGCTCTGCTCGAATCGCTAGATACAAAAAAGACGCGAAGGCGGACATGATTCGGTGCAACAGGCGGCAGATAAGATGCCCGAGTCGATCATGCAAACTCGTGCGCTGGATTGACCCTGATTCCGGACAATTGGAGGAGCACCTTCTCAGACGCGGTTTCTTTGACGACCGCAACCACGTGGCACCGCCTCCGGCAGCAAAAGTTGTGCACGAAGAGGAGGGCGAGCGAGGATATGACGGCGAACAAGATCATCATGAAGAAGGATATGTCGGCGGAGAAGATCGACATGACGATGAAGGCGAGAACACGGAGACCCCGCTAATTTCGGCCTTGCGGGACTCTCATGTTCAGGATCTGCTGCTTAAGGAGACGAGCAACGACATAGCTGCAGCTAGGGAGAAAGCCAAACTGGCGCAAATGGAGATAGACGGGGTGACTCCGTTGTTTCCTGGGTGCCGCCCCGAGGATACGCGGTTGCATGTAACGCTTGCTGCTCTGAAGATGAAGACGCAAAACAAATGGACCGACTCGAGCTTCAACAAGAACTTGAAATTCTGGCACGATCGCCTTCCCGAGGGGAACACATTGCCAAGCAGTATCAACGAGGCTAAGAAAGTCGTGTGCCCTCTTGACCTACCTCACGAAAAATTTCACGCCTGCATCAATGATTGTGTAATTTATCGGGGGGAGTACAAGGACACAATCACATGTCCGAAGTGCGGCCACGGACGATACAAGTGTGGAACCAACAACAAGTAAATTCCTCGAAAAGTGGTATGGTACTTTCCTATCACTCCCCGTCTTCAACGGTACTACGTGGACCCTAAGGAAGCAAAGCTCATGCAATGGCACGCAAAAAGGGAGAAGCCGGAAGAAGATCTGGAGAAGGGCTATATCATGACACATCCTGCAGACGCTGCCCAGTGGGAAGCATTGGACATAGCTTTCCCGAGTTTTGGGGGTGACGCGAGGAACGTCAGGCTGGGTATGAGCACCGATGGACTCAATCCGTTCGGCAACCAGAGTAGCACACATAGCAGCTGGCCCGTGTTTGTATGGCCTTACAACCTACCCCCGTGGCTGTGCACCAAGCAAAAGTACATACACTTGAGTATTCTCATCCAGGGGCCAAAACAACCAGGTGTCGACATGCATTTGTATCTCGGGCTGCTGAAAGACGAGTTAGACACGTTGTGGAAGACGCCACCCCGTACGTGGGACGCGTACACTAGAGATTATTTCCATATGAGAGCCGCGTTGCTGACGACGGTCACAGACTATCCTGGTTACGCTTATGTATCTGCCCAGGTCGGCCACGGATTCTGCGGCTGCGTGAAGTGCATGGACGGGACCCCGCATCTCCAGCTACCAAGGGATCCTGGGTCTTCGAAAACCGTGTACCCAGGGGCTCGAAGGTGGCTTCGCCTGGATCACCCATGGAGAAAACGCGGTGAGTTGTTCAATGGTAAAGACGAGCCCGATGGAGCCCCGCGCACGAGGAGCGGCGAAGAAATCGACGAGCTTCTGAAAAATTGGGACGAGTGCCCTTCGCCGGGAAAGAAACGACCCAAGCCAGAGCCGCTGCTGGGTGTATGGAAAGCGAGGTCTGTTTTCCACGACTTGGAGTACTGGCCGGTCCTCCATGCGCCTCATAGCCTTGATGTGATGCACATTACGAATAACGTTACGGAGAGTCTGCTTGGCACTATTTGCAATTCGGAGAAGTCCAAGGATGGGCCGAAAGCAAGATACGATCTAAAACATTTTGGCATTAGGAAAAATCTACAGGTCCCCGCCGATAGTGATGATGATGATGATGACGATGAGGATAAGACGGAAGGGACTCAACAAGGGACCAAAAAAGGCTAAGAAGAAACCGTGTGCTTCCCGCTGCCTGCTTCACATTGAGTCCGCCGAGCTTGAGCAGTTTTTCAGGTGCCTCGTAGAAGTCAGAGTTCCTCACGGATACTCAGGGAGTATAAGATATATCTGGACTTAGCGAAGAAGAGGTTCACCGGGATGAAGTCTCACGATTGTCATGTGCTCATGACGCAGATACTTCCTGTTGCGATCCGAGGGATAATGGACGAGCATGTCCGTGATACGTTGTTTGGCCTTTGCAACTTTTTCGACGTTATCACCCGGAAATCGATCGGCGTGAGGCAGCTCAAGATGCTACAGGATGAGATCGTGGTGATACTATGCGAGCTCGAGATTTACTTCCCGCCGGCATTCTGTGATATATGTGTACATCTCCTTCTCCATGTCGTTATGACATCAGGCATCTCGGCCCGACGTTTCTGCACTACATGATGCCGATGGAAAGGCAGAATGGTGTCCTGAAAGGATACGTTCGCAATAGGGCCCGTCCAGACGCAAGCATGGCCAAAGGATTTCTAACCAACGAGTGCATCTCTTTCTGCGACAATTACCTAAGCACCGAAGACGATCAGTTTGTCCACCAGGACGCACCGTGGCAGACTCAACGGAGTCGGTCAACGCGAGGGCTGCCGCGACGTCCATGTCGGCATTCAAAAACGACGCGACGACTTTGATAGGGCTCACCGGGTCGTGCTACAACACTTAAAGTTGATCGAGCCTTTCGTGGAAGAGCACAAAAGCTTAATCAATCAGAATTATATTGAAATGGGCGGGCCGAGGAAGATGGGAGACGTAACCAAAGAGCACAACTCCGGCTTCACGCGTTGGTTCAAGCAAAGTCAACTGATTGAAGCACGGAGAAAAATGCCTTCTACGGAAGATGAAAAACTCATATACATCTTATCACAGGGCCCCGGGCAGAACGTAAGGACCTATCAGGGGTACGACATCTCCGGTTACAGATTCTCCACCGAGGACAAGGACATGAGTAGCGAAAATCAAAACTCAGGAGTAACTATGCTATCATATGGCGATGCCGAGACTAATGTGGAAGAAAGACTTTGGAAAGATCGAGAGATATGGGAGCTCAACTACTGCGGAGAGACGGTGGTGCCAATGTTCCGTGTGAGATGGGCCAAGAATGTCAAGAAAGAAGGACGGTATTTCACCACAATGGTTATACCCGATGCTAAATCGAAGAACGCATCCGCGAAAAATGAGCCATGGGTACTCGCTAGCCAAGTTGACCAATGCTTCTTCATCACCGACCCGTCAAGGCCTAGCCGTGTTGTCGTGAGGAGGGGCAAGAGGAGAATCATCGGAATGGAAGGAGACGCCAACGAGGAAGACTTCGACAAGAACGGTGATCCGAAGATCGAGGAGGAGTTCGACAAGCACTTCGACATGCCTACTACTGGTAAAGTAAGAAGGAAGACATCCCTACCTACACACGGTTGTCCGTTCACGCGAAGAAATCTCAAGGTGGCCGGTATAAAGTATCCAGTCGCCAACAAAAAGGGAAAAGGACGCTAATTAAGCTAGATCGGAACAGATCGAGACAAATTAAGAAGATTTTTGTGTGTATCACCGGTAGAAAAAAGGCCTACAGTCCCGGTTCGCCAGGCCCATTAATCCCGTCCAGGCAACCGGGACTAGCTACGCGCGACTAAAGGCCCCCCCCTATAGTCCCGCTACTTACGGACCGGAACTAAAGGCCCGTCCACGTGGGCGGGTGGCGGAGCCTGGGGTCGGAGGACATTTAGTCCCGGTTGGCCACATGAACCGGGACTAGATTTATTTCGTAATTTTTTTAATTCATTTGGTTTCTAATTATTTTTCTCACCTTTTTTCACTCCCTTTTTTTTCACTCCCTCTCCCTTTTTTTTCACTCCCTTCTTTTTTTCACAATTTGTATTATTTGCTTTGCTTAGTGTCTAACTAAGATTATCCCTAGTCAAATTACTTACTCATGGTCATACTTCCCGCTCGGTCACCCATCCTCCCACTACTCTAGCACTAGCACGCTTAACTTCCGAGTTCCATCCCGTCCCGAATCCAAGTGTTTCTCACGCATGTATGTGATAGTAGTATCATATCAATCTTATTAACATGTTAGTCGAAGCCACATTTCTTAATTGTTTGAATTGCAAATAAATCTTTTAATAAACAAAAGTAATGATGTAATTAATAATTTTGAATAAATAAATAAACATTAACTTTTAATTTGTATTATTTCTAAAAATACAAATAATATATCCAAAAATTGAGAAAAATAGAACTAATTCATTTTAAAATCTTAAAATTACAAATAATATATCAAAAATGAAGAACAATAATACTAATTAATTTTAAAATCTTAAAATACAAATAGTATATCAAAAATTAAGAACAATAATACAAATTCATTTTAAAATCTTAAAAATACAAATAATATATCAAAAAATGAAGAAAAATAATACTAATTCATTTTAAAATCTTAAAATGAAAAAATATATAAAAAATTAAGAACAATAATACAAACAATATTAATTACATGCATAGAGTCGATCACACATAACACAAACATAGAGTCGATCACATTTCATAATTAACATATATATATAGAGTCGATCACAAAAGTTATCCATTACATATATATATACTACTAATTATAGATAACCATTACATGCGCAATATCGAACGCATACATCATCTATGGCCCCGCCGAGTAGATGCGGAACAACTCGTACGCAACATATGCATCTACGGCCGCATACTTGAGGTTCGTCATGCGCAATGGGGTCTCCTCCCAATAGTTGTGATTCTGCCGGGGGAAATCAGTCTTCATCCGGTGATAGCAGGGGTCGATTAAGTAGCTTGCCATGACAGCCATCCCGGTCTTTGGCCCGGTGAACTGGATAAGATTCTGAAGATCAATATAGTGATCTTCAGGTATCACAACACCGATGCGCGCCAACTTCACGCGGTCTTGCGTGATGTCAACGCTGCAAAAGTCGAACCCATTGTAGACAAGAAAATCAACAAGGTCCGGGCAATGCCTTGAGCTACTGTAACAACAAAAATAGGCTATGTGTTAGATTAGTTGCAGCACATATGATCTTCACATGCAACCAAAAAACCCGAAATGCATGCATGCAAGATTTGTACGTGGACGTGTGCTAGCTTCTACGTACCTTGACCATTGGAAGACCAACACCGTCTCCTTGAACGAAATCTGGATGACGGCAACATCCTGCTGATTCGCCGTGTACTCCAGATCGAGCCCAAAGAACCGGTGTTCTTCGGGAGCTGCCCAATACAGATCGGCCAAACGACCTAGAGCTTCAGGCAGCCGCGCGCAACTGTTGCTGAAGAGCACGTCCAAATCCTTGCCGCATGGTGTCTTCCCATCGTATTCCGTCCATTCAGCCATTTTGCGTGCGTGTGCTTGAAATGGCGAGAGAGGAAGAACAGAGGAAGAACGAGGAAGAACAGAGGAAGAAGAGAGCGAGCAGTGGAAATGGCGCCCTCTGCCTCTTCGCGAAATAAAAACCGCCGCGGGAAGGCGAGAAGCCGATGTTTAGTCCCGGTTGGCCACGGGCACGGGGAATAAAGAGCCAATGGTCCCGGTTGGCCACGGGAACGGGGAATAAAGGACCAATAGTCCCGGGCGGCGAGGTCAACCGGAATTAATTCCCTCCACGCGCGGCAACGCGTTTCCCAAACCGCGACGTCTGATTGGTCTGTCGCGGGTCTCCTGGCGACCCGGGAATAAAGACTCATTAGTCACGGGGCGCGACGCTTGGGGACTGATGCTGGCATACCGAAGGCCATTTTTCTACCAGTGTATATACATGCATGTGTATGTGTGTATGTGAGACAAGTACTTCTTTCTATATATATGTGCATGTGTATGTGAGACAAACACTTCTTTATATATGTGCATGTATGTATGTATGTGTATGTGAATCTTTCTTTCTTTATAATTAAATAAAATATTAAAAAAATTTGGGGCAACCAGGATTCGAACCCAGGCCATTAGGCTTAAGTACCTCACAGCTAAACCAACTGGGCTAGTAATAGATAACTGTACACATACAGCGTTTCGTTTTTTTATTTATCTACCGAAACAATTCTGTGGCGCACCACAGGAAGAATGCGCCATAGAAATCGCTTGAACTCAATGACATGTGGCCCCGCACATCGTGGCCACAGAATAGGCCAAGGAAATTCTGTGGCGCACTCCTTAGACGATGCGCCATAGAATTCTCACAATTCTGTGGCACACGAAGTCGTGGTGCGCCACAGAATCAACCTCTCAGCCAATGACATGTGGCCCCATCACCATCTTCCACACTTAGGCGAATTTCGCGTAGAATCACTCCACGCTCATCCCCACCATCTCTCCCAGCCCTCCCCATCCCCGATCGAGATCCACCGAGCACTCGCCCACGCCGTCGCCTTGCTCGAGCAGGCACTCGCCCACGCCGTCGCCCACGTCCAGGAGGGGCTGTTCGAGGGCGCCGTCGAGGAGGAGCAGTTCGAGGGCGCCGTCCAGGAGGGGCAGTTCGAGCACGCGCGCCGTCCAGGAGCAGTTTCGAGGGTGCCGTCCTCGCCCTACCGAGCACGCCGCCGTCGCGCCCACGTACGCCGTCGTTGTGCAGGTCCGCCCCGTCCCCCCTCTTCCTTGTGCTCGGTCCTCCTCGTCCCTAGCCCGCGCTCGTCCCCTGATTTGTTTAGCATCAGCAAGGCACGCCCCCTCACTCAGAACACTTTCAGTTAGGAGTAGTAATTCAGGCCGCGCTCGTCTCCTGATTTGTTCAGTTAGGAGTAGTAATTCAGGGCTCATGTACAAGTAGAAGCAGTTCATCAGAACACTTTCAGTTAGTAGTTTAATGGAAACACAGAGCATGATTGCAGTTTCCTTGCAGCAGCTTGCCAGTCCTTTTGTTTTCTGTAGTCAGGCAGCTTAGATTATGCAGGTGATTGCGACAAGTTTTCTACATGTGGCTGTTATCTTCCCAGAAATGTCTCAGTCTTCTGAAAGAGAGATCAGTTGACCATGCACTTTCCGACCTTGGACTGTGATGTATTGCTAGCTTACTCAAGCGTGTTACAGCAGCAGCCGTAGAGGCCACAGTTGAGAAAGTACATGTTTTTGTGCAGGTTTTTCTTTTTGAGATGCCAAAGTTTTGCGAGGAAGTTGATTCATTTCCTTCCGAGCAAATTTCTGGCACTCTTAGACATAGGAAAATTAGCAAAGGTCATGCCAAATTTTTCTATGAATTTTTTTATACTTAGTAGTTTCACTTCTAGTTTCCTGGTGGTCAATAGCTCAGTTCAACTGTAACTGCTAGATGCAAAACCAATTTACATCTTTGGTTTTTGAATTATCCATGAGCTAGTTGTGTTAGACTTGACAACAACCTGCACCCTTACAGTGACCCCACACAAATTATTCAATCTAAACTCAACATAATCCATTTTGAACCTTGGATCGAGTTCCCTCGACAGATAAAACTGACTGAAGGATGTCATTGCCTCGTGGATTTTGTAACTCTAGGATGTCTTAAAGTTTGTGAATGATTGAAAGGTGCTATAGCTAATTATCAAGGATGTAATAACTCAAACTAAGTAATACTGTAGTAGTTAAAAGTTCCAATGTATGAACTGGCACAATATATATCTGTAAACATTTCATCATTTCATTGAGAAATAATATGATACTCTGTAGTCATGCTGCAATGTTATGCATAATTAAATAGTGCAATGTGCATTTTGACACAACAGTAGTACTTAAAGAATGTTATATATTTATGCTATTGTGCTTCTATGAACTGTATAGTCGACTATTCTGTTTTTGTGGTGTATCAATTTTTTATTTTGTTGTAATTGCTACAAAACTTTAAGTGATCTTATCCTATATTTTCCATGACATTCCAATGCATAAAAGATATAAATAAGTTTGATATCTCAGATGTAGACTAGCATCACTTGGATTCTGCTTAAGTTGGAATAGAGCTTTCTGTAACTGAAAGTGATTTCCTGGGCAGTCTCCACAACTCCTTCAGGACCTGGAGCATGTGTAGATCTATTCCCACGGTCTTAAAATGTGCCGTGTTCAAGCAGAGATGCTGGATTTTCAAGTTTATGATGTTAAATTTGAGCTTTATTATTGTTGGTACTTTGGGCAGTCGACGATTCAGTTAGGCCGTCAGATGGTATTTAGAAGGTACACATCTGTTAAATTTGAGGGTTAAGTACTGATGGCCATTGTCTATTGGTACTCTTGACTAATATCAGACTTGGAGTATATGTAGACTAATATGTAAAGCAATGATTATGTGTTGTGTGTGAAATCCACACAAATTTTACATAACTTTTTTAAAACTCACAGAGTTAACCAGAAGATGTGTTTGGTCATTGTTAAACTGCACCCTTGTATCGCCAACTAAAGCACCAGAACGATTTGCCGGGGGTTGGATGTATTTTGATTTCTTCTTCTCCCAACCATCAATGCTCCAAACGCATAGCTGCAAAATTTCGTTCCATCCATTTCAGAAACAAATATATGACATAGTTTGTTTGCCCAATCACAAATAAATTTTGATAAAAATAGACTAACAGATGGACTAGCATCAATTGAAATATATACACATAGAGATTTAGTAAAATTCATACCTGTGCATCGGCACCTGAAGATACAAGGACATTCATTGATTGAGAAAATGCCAGTCCAGTGATCTTTTCTGGTGACCCTTGAGCTTGCTTTTGACCTATGTAGTTTGGTTAAGTCAGTATTAGTAATGGCGCTTAAATCAAGATTTAGTGCAAATGTACTCAATATTAGGCTCAATTCAACATGAAAGGGCTCAATTATCCAGACCAAGACCCCAAAAGAATTCTTGAGTGTTAGAAATTGTATGTCAAAAGAGATACAGAATGGCAAGGGTAGATCAAAATATTCATAGGTAAATAAGCCCTGATCAGAACAGAGAAGGATTAGCCTCGAGACATGTTTCTTTGCTTTCTTTACGGAGGTGAACAATGTGCATATTTTCAGTTTCAGCTACCGTTCTAGTACTAATTAATAGATCACTGATAAGACACTAAGAAATATATACGAAATAGGATATGAATGAACCAGAGAGTTGCTTCAATTCCCGCTAGCAAGGGTTAACCTGGATACATGAACTTAATCACATCCTATAGCTTGGTTTTGAAGATTCCACATGATATTAGGTCTTTATCTAAATTAACTAAACTGAAATCATATGTCATACTGAACTCGAACCTTGACTGCATTTTCAATTCTTAAGATGCAAGACATAAACTATTCCTAATACACTAAGAATCGTTGGATCTTGTATCGAAACAGAACTGTTGACGTAACTACTTGGTGTTTGTAACCGTTTTTTTAAGATCCAATGATAACTGCTTGTGAAGTTGGAAGTTGGCAAACTAATAACACCAACCATAACTACTTGGTGTTTGTAACCGTTTTTTTATTAGCTCAACAGTAAAATTCGGGCTAGTATTTGGACTAGCTTTCTCCAATATAACAATTTTTCTCGCAGCAGTTTAAAATACGGAAAACCGTTCAGTTTTGATAGAGGAGAATTACTGTAGATTTACTCAAAATGATGTTTATGCTGTGTAGCACGATTATCTTTTAGTTGTATAGATAACACATTCATTACTTTACAACTACTGCTCCAGGGCCGATCTTACTTTTGAAATGGAACATCCTCTTTTGTTCTGAATGTTTACATTTAAACAATTGTCTGCTTTAAAAGATTTCCCTAGTTAAATTATCTCAGGTTCTTTGAACCTGTGTGTTATGAGCCTTGCCCTTCCATAACTAACATGCATAAACATCTGGTTGACATACGTGCAGCATGATAGAAGTCAGCCTGCCACCTAATCAAGTAATCATTCATATACACCGTCGCGATGCACAAACTATAGGACTCTAGGTTATTATACACAAAAAAGCTCACATGGAACATGCTCTAATTAGGCAATCATTTCCATGCCAGCATGAAGTGCACATCCAAAGCAAGAATATTTAGAACAATGCATAATGGTTGCCGACAAACAACTGAAAGGTGAACAGAGAAATTGCAAGCTCAGCAGAAACTAAAATTTGGTAACATGCTACATTGTGGTTCAGTTTTACGTTCTGTAAGGTGCCATGTGGACAACTTCAGGTGGAAACAAAATTGTTAGCATATGCATGAATTAGAAGATATTTGATTATGTCGATACAGGTTTAGCTCATAGGTAAATAAGCCCTGATCATCAAATAGGGTCATCGGAAGCAAGGGTAGATCAAAATGTGAAACAATGAATGTATTATTTTACAGCAAGTATCCCGTGGTCTGCAAAATTGGAATACGCAACAATATAAGCAGTATATAGTAGTACATGTTCAGTGTATAACCTCATCAGCAATTAAAAACATGACCACAAAGGCACCAGTCATAATATTCTCAGAGCCAAAGGGTGCAGTGTTCAATTCAAGTTCAGTTTAAATTCCCAGACAGTGTGCTTACTAAGGAATTTCATCATGAATCTACATTTTTTTTACTGTATTAGACGAGTAGAATTTCATCATGCAGTAAAAACAAGCAGGAATAATTTGAAATCCAAGCACGTCTATATTGAATAATTTGAAATCCAACTCAAAAACTCAAATTTGAATGTTATTACAGAAACATGTCTGGCTCTTCGAAGAACGTGTCCGTGCCCGAAGCCGGTGCCGAGGAAGAGGGCTGGGATGCCCACGCTGCAACCAGAATTGAGGAAGAGGTCCGGGAGGACCCTGATTGGGGGTACTTGGAGGAAGAGGACCAGGATAAGAGCATCGATGGTGGTGGCACTGACCGCACGGCGGCTGGTGGTAGCGGCGACGCCGCCCCGACGGCCGATAAGAAGAATAAGAAGCCCCGGGCCCCAAGGAAGGATCGTAGGCCGCAAGTGGTCGCGAACGTCACCGATACAATCACCGAGGTCTCGCCGAGTGGCCTACCATTGGCGCCTCGATCTGTTACCTCAGGGTACGGCATGCAGCTAGGGTGCATCGTGCGGGAAAGCATGTCGATCAACACGATTGACCTTAGACACGACGACAACAAGGCTTTGGTCGAAATCCTTCTGAAGAAGCTTCACCAGCGATACACGTTCCCGGAGCCGTTCAACAAAATGGTGGACTCTTTAGCCATCACGAAGATGAGCACCGCGTTGAGCAGCTGGAAATCCCGGGTGAAGAAGAAGATTGAAAAAGGTAAAAGCTGGGAGGAGATCAGTCGAAAAGACCCGACGCTTCAGAAAGAAGATTTCGAGATATTTAAGGCGTACTTGAACACCGAGGAGTGTAAAAAATGGACAAAATGGGGGCAGGATATGCGGGACCAAAACATAGGGCACCAACATCTCGGAAGCGGTGGTTACCAAGGAAAACAGCCTACTTGGGAGAAGGAGGACCGCGAGATGGAACGTCTCGGAAAAGATAACCCCTGGCACAAAATCACGGATATACAAGTTAGGAACTTTGTCCGATCCCGGTACTTCTTAGACTGGAAGACGGGGGAATTCGTGACGAAAGACGAGGACGTGAAGGAATTTGAGAAACATTTGGTAAGGATACATATATCTCAAGTACATGTATATTGCATTGATCTAATAATTAGATAATGGGCTCACCTTAATTTCCTTTTGTCCGAAGGAGAGGGAGTTGCGGAAATCTGACTCGTCCGAAGGGTCGACGAGTCGGTGGGACACGCCTTTCAACAGAGCGACGAACGCATACAAGCAAAGGCCGTTGGATGCCCCGCCGACGTCAGCTGGCCGCATCTCCGGCTTTGGGCTAAACATGAAGGTAGCCGAGTACTACTCATCAGATGCCAAGTCAAAAAAGAAGAGGAAGACGACATCGACTAAGGATGATGAGGAGGTCGCGGAGCTGAAGAAGAAGATGGCGGCTCTAGAGAAGAAACTGGAGAGCAGAGAGGTGGACCCCGACAGGCTCAACCGATTAGTGGATGAGAGGCTCAAGGAAGTCATCCCCGCTGGGCTGATGGAGGGGCTAGCTTCCTGGAATGCGGGGGGTCAAATTGGACCGGTCCATCTGCCCAGCTTCATCGGCAGCAACTCAAGCATGAACCAGCAAGTGCCGCCGCAATAGCTGACCCCCCAGACGCCGGCGCCACTCCTTCTGGTCACATCGCCGCCCCCTTCGGCAGCAATGCCGAAGAATGATGGGCCGGCCGCCGGCACCGTCGCCCTTGTCTCGACACCCGCCGAGCTAGACGCCATCACCAAGGTAACTAATTAGTTAATCGTGATCTAACTACGCATTCTCAAGATGACTGTCATCTCATGATGCCTGGTATGTTGCACAACAGGACGAACCTTGCGTACTCCTGCATCGTGTGGTGCCGGGCGCAGAGTTGGTGGATGTTGCTACCGGCACTATTATACAACCCATGCAACGCACTATGCACCACTCTCGAATGGACCAGAACGTGATGAAGGTGAAGTTGGCCAATGTAGTGCCGGAGTATCGCGACGTCCTCCCCCCCTTTCAACCTCCAGGCTGCGACGAGGACAACTTGGTACTTGGAGAGTGCACGACTTGGGTGATGCAATGGCCGAAGAGCCAGATTCGTCTTGGGGGGGGGGGGGTCTTGTGATCAAGCGCAACACCGGCGCCACATCCCCTATGGCCCCGCAGAATAAGATCGTCCGGCCCACGAAGCAAAGAGCCCTCCAGACTGCACCCAAGGCCGCCGCCCCTCAGAAGGAAATAGTACTCGTCGCCACCACCACCCAGAAGGAACCGGCGGTTGTTGCCACCACCACCCAGAAGGAACCGGCGGTTGTTGCCACCACAACAAGGCACAAAGTGTTGTTGGGAAATATGCCGCAACGACCGCCCAAAAGATCATCAAAAGCAGTTGTGCCTCAACCACCGGCATCACAGCCGCCGGCATCACAGCCGCCGTCACCACCAAAGGACGTGGACAACCAGTTTGCTGGAGCCGCCGGTGTCGAAGACTATCATTACGATGACAATGTCGACATCAATGCCTACCTCAACACGGGCTACAGCCAAGATAGGTACATGCCTGATATGAATTGTGACGACGAAGCCTTCCGCAGTCACGACGATCAACCTAGACGTACTGAAGTCACGCAGCGTCTGACCTACCCGGAGCGTACAGTATTCAGCCCTGGCACACTGCATAAGACAATCGAAGGGTCGTCCCGAGCACCCGCACCCCCAGCTCCCTCACCCCCAGCTCCCGCAGCAGATCAAGCCACCGCCAGCAAGAAGATTAGGAAGAGACCTGCTAAAAAGGTCCAGCATACTAAGATCTTGGCCGACGCCGTGATACGACCCCCTAAGGATGGCTTGACCCGCTTGCATGAAGCTGGGAAACCGATACTGGGTCCGGACGAGATACATGGGGCAACTGGACCAATGCTCACATTGCAGAACATTATCGTGATGCTAGAGGGTCTCCTTCTTCAAGACAAGTGTCAAAATTACCCTGTGTTTACGGTCAAGGTGCCAGAGGGCCCGGACTTCGTCAACGAAGACCCCGCGGGACTGTTCTTCATAGCGTATGAGGATATCTTCAGTCTGTTTCACTCGAGACGGCTGGACTATAACTTGGTCCGCCTATACGCGCTAAATGCTCAGCTGCAGATCCAGCGAGAGTTACCCCCTCACGTTATGGTAGCGGATCCCTACTACATGCGTGATAGCCAGCTGGAGGAAGGATCAAGTACACGGACCAAGGCAGTTAAGTACCTCGAGAGCTTCATGTTGAGAAACAGTGAGAACATGAGGGACATTCTTTTGCCTGTCTTCCCCGAGTAAGTCTCGCGACCGTCGTAGCTAATGTTTTTTTTCTAGATTTCATCCATTGCTTATCCTCGATTCAATTGCATGTGTTGAGCAGGGACACATACTGCACACTCGTAGTGCTTTGCCCACAGTGGTCACTTGCCCAATACTTCGACTCGTCGAATGTGACGAAGAGGAAAGACTACACCAGAATAAGGGGTGTTCTCGATGAGGCTATCAATGGCTACGCCCAAAATGGAGGCACATTCCAAAAGAAACAAGAATGTATCAGGCCGGGTACTGGAAAATACGGGTTCAGGCACGTGACCGAGTTCCCCTGCATCAAGAAGCCGGCTTGGAGCACGAAAGAGGCCTTCTATGCCCTCCATCACCTCAAAGGGATTGTCCGCGATGCAAACAATTTGAATCATCCTTCTAGACTCCGAGACTAGTCCAACAAAATGGCGGGGGAAATCTCACAGGAAGATCTTATACAAGATTTTCATCGCATCAAAGTCAAGTTGTCGGAGATAATCATTGAGGATGTCAACAAAAAGGGAGGCTCCTTGCACCAACCCATAGGGTTATGCCAAAGGGATATCCAGGAACGCCTAGAGCGGCAGGCTGATCGTAGGACGTGGATGACCAAGGACCTATATAAGCCGTTTCCGGCGCCGCTCCAGTTGAGGTATCGTTGATCGAGGTGTGCGTAGCTAGCTACTATTAGTTTGTTTAACAAAATTTGCTTAACTTATATAAGCCTAGCTACTACTCAATGAAGTCAAAAAAAATTGCTTCCGTTTTGGTATATTTCTGTTCTTGCTGGTGATTGTCATTTGTTTTATCTGTGGAGTTATGTGGCATGACGATTGGTTGGTGTTTCTAGATCATGGCAATCATTAACAATCTATGGGGATTTTTCTGTTGGGGTACCGTACTTAACACTTTTTTCCCCATTTCTTTGTCTGCCTAGTATCGTCGTCATGCTAGTAGTCCCGGCTGGATTAATCATAGTCTTAGGAGGTTTAGGTGATGTTAGGTTTAGGAAGAATTCAGGTCTGCGTCCGGTGCTCCTCCAACTCCACCTTTATTAGTTCGTTAAGAGTAGTAGTACTGTCTGCTACAGCAGCAGTGCAGGATTAGCTCAGAGCTTTATTTCTACTCGCCAAGTCTCTGCTACAGCAGCAGTGCAGGATTAGCTCAGGCTCAGGGTTTGTGGTATTTGCCAGATTCCACTTAAAGTTGCGATAGTTATACTAAATTTCCCTATCTAACTTCTGAATTTGACTTTGAGTAAGCAACTTTCGATTTCATTTTTCGTTTTAGTATCTTCTATTTTTATAACTCCTGCTGCATGGTCATTTCGTAGAACTCTGTTATTATCTCATCCTTCATGGTCATTTTGTAGTATGTTATCTTATTTATCATTTTCCTGGTGTGAATTTGCTCAATTCCAAATCCTGTGGTCAGACAACTTGCGTGCACTCTAAACCCACTTTGCTATTTATTGGTAAACACAGCAATGTGGGCGAGAAAAATCGAACATACATTTCCAAGCAATTCGCCCTGTACTATACTTTTCAACCTTGGACTATCTACCTGTGGTCTCTGTTCTGTATTCTAAAGACTAGTTGGAAGCATTATTAGGACGAAACGACATCGTCAACCTTGCTTTTCAATTTTAGCCTTTTTATTTTCTCCTTAGCCTTTTTATTTTCTCCTCACTGGGTCGTATCTCCAGTCTTATCTAGCTGTCTCAGTTATTTGTATTGTATACAACCGTTCTTGATTTGAAAGTCAGCTCTTTTGTGATATTCAATCCCTGTGCACATGACAGTTTGCATAATTGTCACCATCACAGGCTCACATCACGGTCCTGGATTTGACCTTTCATAGGGATAGCGAGTTTTGTTCGGTCTCTGGACTGGTAGAATACTAGATACTAAAACTATAGTTCTTGGATTAGATGTCCAGAAAGTTGAAACTGAGAAAACAATTCCTCAGCCCAGTTATGAAGCGACTGCACATTATTTTAGCCATCTATCTACCCTTGAGATGTACTCGATCTTGTACCATCTATCTACCCTCAAACTATAGTTCTAAATCACGCAGCAGCGGTGTGGCCCTTCGCGGTGTACTCGATCTTGTACCAAAAAACTGAGGCTTGACAGTTGACACACCATCTTATTCTTGTAACTGTCAGCAATTTAGCCATATGAATTTATCATTAGTTCCTCCTAATACATCCTAAAGATATCGGTCCAAGTGTTATGCTGATGATAGGAAATCTTTTGGTACAAGAAAGAATAAGAGCTGATGATGACTGATACTTCATGGTGTAAGCACCACAGACCTTCAGCCTCCCAGAGTCCTTGCATCCCCAGATTCCAACTGGTTTCCTCTTCATGACAAACTGGTAATTGTTACAGTGAAAGCAGAATTAAGGCAAGGGATCATCAACATAATATAAAAAAGCATAAACTCCTAGCTAGCTACTATTAGTTAGCTCTAAACTCCTAGCTATCTTTGATGTTTATTTTTTGTTTCCTTAGTTGTTTTTTTGAACATATATGACTTAGTTGTTTTTTCTTTATACTTACTAATATGCTTTGTGTCTATCTATATAGATGACGTACTACGTGGTGTTCGAGGGTCGGGTTCCAGGAGTCTATGACGAGTGGAAGGACTGCAAAGCACAGGTCGACAAGTTCAGCGGCAACTGCTATAAAGGATACGAGACTAGACACGAGGCGGTTGCGAAGTGGAGGGACCACCAGTCGAAACAGAAGAACAAGATGAAGACCTGCATCAAGCTACCGTTCTTGCTCTCCATCGTCGCCGTGCTTGTAGTCTATTTCATCTTAGCTTAGGCATTCGTAACTTGACAACTCGAGTAACTATGCGGTGACAATTATTGTTCGATGATGTGTTTGACAACTCGAGTAACTATGTGATCACTTTGAGACAAATTCGATACTTTGCACTATGTATCACTATTGTGATTAAGTAACTTTGTCAAATATCAGTAATATGTTATATGTTGTCAAATATCACTGCTGTGAATAATTCCTGTATAATTCCTGTATAATTCCTGTATATTCAAACTGTATACAGCAGAAACAATTTAAATTTCGAAATACAGTAGATGTTTCTGTGGCGCACCGTTTGACAATTCTGTGGCGCACCTTCTTCTGTGGCGCACCAGTTGGGGATGCGCCACAGAACAGACTATTTCTGTGGCGCATGGGACAGGTGCGCCACAGAATCCACAATTTCTGTGGCGCACGGGCTGGGTGCGCCACAGAAATTATTTTTGTGGCGTGTGTTCTGTGGCGCACCCCTGTGGCCCCAGGGTGCGCCACAGAATAGGATTTTGGTGCGCCACAGAAGAGGGTTTCCCTACTAGTGTTTCTTGCAGAAAAATGTACTAGTAAGGCATGTAATCTGCAGTCTGTGTCGAACGATGACATTGTTTCATTTTTAACGAGAATGAAAGAGGGAGGCCGTGATGCTGCATTGAGAACAGGCATGGATTGAGACAAGTGAAACGCTTTTACCGCAGTTGTTTATCTTGGTAATGGAAGTATTTTATCACCTGGTGGAATTGGCCAGGCGGGCTACAGAAAAGGACCTCGATCTATGCCGACGATGTGGTTACCTTTATGAACCCATGAAGGGAAACTTGTGGACTTTTGTGTCGCTCACTGAGGATTTTGGAGTGGCCTCGCGACTTGGGGTCTATATCGGCAAATGTTCTGTGCACCTAATTAGATGCGACGAGGCTATATAAGGAATGATCGCACTGATGTCGCCGAGGAACCCTACGGCAGCCCAGCTACACTACTTGGTGGATATCGTCGCTGGACGGCTGCCCGGATGGAGCGCGAACCTGATAAGCATGAGCAGTAGGCTCGAGTTGGTGAAGACCACGCCCACGGCGGTGTCTATTTTTTCCATGATGTCCCTGGATATTCCCACGAATACTCTCGACGCCGCCAAGAAGATCCTTCGGGGATTCCTATTAAAAGAGACGAAGGACGTCCATGGACGCCACTATCTTTGCGGCATGGGACATGTTGTGCATGCCCAAGAGCTTAGGTGGACTCGGTATTCCCAACCTGAGGTTGATGAACATGGCGCTAGAAACCAGATGGCTGTGGCCGGAGAGAGTTGACATTGATAAACCCTGGAGGGAGTGTCACATCCAGCTCCCCCGAGGTCATATAGCTTTTTGAGGAGGCTACCACATGTGGTGGGCAATAGAGAAGGTGGCCCCGAACCTTTTAGCCAAAGTCACTAAAGCAATGAAAAAGGTAGCTCACAACTCGTGAGGGCGTCTTGACTGGTTGGCTCGGAGCTATATCCCTAGACCTAGGAGCCGATGCACTGAGAGAGCTTTTGGAGTTGGTCGTACATATCGCTCCGGTCAGTCTCGTGGAAGGATCAGATGACTCCTTTAGATGGAACTGGGAGCCAGGCAACACCTACTCTACATATTTAGCCTATCTGGCTCTGTTCGGAGGCACCACTGCCGTCGATGGAGCGGATCAAATCTGGAAATTTTGCGCCCCCACAAAATGTAAGTTCTTCCTGTGGCTAGCCTTGCGGAATCGCAGTTGGACGGCGGACCAGCTAGAGATCTGTGGCTTGCCAAGACCGGATGCTTGCCCCTTTTGTGACCAGTAGAGCGAAAGCATTGACCACCTTCTCTTGGGGTGTGTCCTAGCGAGGGAGGTGTGGACCATCTTCCTGCTGCATTGGGAACTCACCGACTCGATTCCCAATTAGGGTGAGCTCCTAATAGACTGGTTGCTCACAAAATCTAGGGGGCAAGGCTCCGACCGTGAGCCGTGGACAGCCATCACGTGGAGCTTGTGGAGACAGAGAAACAACATTGTTTTCGAAGTGGAATGCCCGTTCTCAGCAGTCGTGATAGGCAATATAGTGGAGGAGGTCGAGCGATGGCGTGCGGCTAGGCTTTGTAGGAGAGACCTAGCTCAGGTAGAAAAGTGGAGGGTTGACGAGTAGTTTGTTTTTATTTTTCTCGGTGGAGTGCGTTCTCGACGTGTGTGTCGACCGCGTTGTAATTTGGCCTCTTGGCCCCCTCTTTTATGAAACTGATACATCTTTCCATGATGTATCCTTGAAAAAAAAGAGGGAGGCATTCATACAAACCCGATCTCACGTCAATAATATACGAAGTGAACCTTTCTCTCGTTGCAGTTACAATTCAATATACACCCATAAAAAAGTGTAGATCTATTACTCAGAAACCGCCCTTGTACCGTCATCATAACAAACTAAAGATCAAAGCATAGATCTATAGGATGGGTTGCTAAAGATGTACAGTACCAGCTGGTCCAGTTACACGAACAATTCCTACTAAGGAAATCACACTACATTTCCCGAGACCTCCCATCCCTAAATTTGTATCATCACGGACTACATGTTCTCACTGAATCAATAGGTATAGTGAGGGCACTGAATATATGATCCGTTTTAGAGGTACAGTCAATGAAGGATCATCCTTTCAATAGCAATGTACTCAAAGTCCGTGAGTTGGTAAAAAAGTCTAGTATTAAACTATTTTTACTTTTTTTCTTTACTTTATGAATTAAATGATAAAGTTTAGTTTTTACTATATTTATCTTCATCTTTATCCGTAGCTTTTACAGGATATTTCGCATCATGGAGCTTGCCGTTAAAGCGAGAGTTTGCAGGCAGATGAACACCTTGAGACAGCTTTTTTTATTGATGATGGATTGTTTCATTTTTAGAGAGATAGAATGCGGAGACACGAACATATTTTCACTCTGGAATAACCCCTCTGTCCCGAATTAAATATGTTCTATTTTTTCTTCTTAATTACATGTATATAAAAGTGTTTCACTATGTTTGCTCACTCATTTTGGTTTGGATGTAGTCCATATTGAAATATCCAAAACATCTTATAATTCGCTAAAAGTCGTTATCAAGCCGTATAGGAAAAAAATTAGATGTACGGAATAAATCCAAAATTATAGACCACATGGAGACAAATTACTCAAAATATCGTCGAGCTAGACAGGCAGCGCTAGGGCAGTCTCGTGCGCTCGTCGATGTGCACCACAATACCGGTCTCCTTCTTTCTCTATCCTCACCCGCTCTTTTGACGCATCCCACGAGGCTTGCCATCGCTGTATTGGTTAACTTGTTGGGCGACAACGCAACCGACAAGTTGCTTTGCCTTGCCAAGGTTCTCTGTACCGGTCATCCAAGAGAAAACAATCCAGTATTCGGAAAATATTGTCTATATAGAGAATTTTGGCTATATTTTTACTTCAAGATAATAGTGGCCTAGCGGAAGTGTGGGGGGCCCACAACCCACAAGTCCCAGTATTGAATCCTGGTTCTTATATTGTTTTGAGGTATTAGCACCACGGGTACAACAACTTGCTCGGTGGGAGCAAAAACATATAAGAACTTGCAAAGTTGCATAATCTCATACAACAACTTGTCAAAGGGGAGCAAACACATACAAATTAGCCTCAAACACGACACGTGGCTGCCACGCTGGATTGAATTTTGCAAAAAATGTCTCAAGAAGAATGCTAGTCACAAATATTACTCAAAGAAAGAAATTTATCTCACATTGACCCCTTCCTTCCTTTGCAGAGACAGCCACACCAAGCAGCAGCTGGCCAGCTGCCACCAACAGACGGAAGCCACAAGAGACGCGCACCTTCACCAAGCTGCTGCGCCGGAAGCGCTCTGACCCCGCGGCGCAGGCGGAGCCCAGGAGACGGAGGCGCCGGGGTCCGTCGCGGGGGGAGAGTACGACAGCTCCATGGACACCACACCTACGACCATCCGCACCACACCATGCCATCGCTCAGCAAGCTCAAGCTTTCGGGGAACCTCGCCGCGAAGAAGGCTGCACGGTCCTGCAAATAATGTGCGCAGCCAGTCTTGTCGCGGGATACAGCGATAGACTACCTCCTGGCCAACCTGTTCGCTGGCGTCTCAGCGATTAAGGCGGCGTACGCGCTGCTGCAGCTTGCGCAGTTCGTCTACCACGCCGAGGCGATTCAGCCCTGTCTGCGCACCCAGAGGCCAGAGCAGCGGAAGCTGGAGGCCGAGCTACGGGCCAAGGACGCCGATCTCGACCGCGTCAAGTACAACCCGTACACTGCATCGTGGTCCGCATTTGCATCCCCGCCATGCCGAACCTGGCCATGTCCCGCCTTCGTCGTGCTATTTGACGCGACGCCGTACAACTTCCACGGCGACTATGCGCTCGTCTGCGCCGCCGAGTGCGCGCCGGACTGCGCATACTGCTTCTAGGCGCTCACGTTTGGGCACCATGGCATCATGCCCCATGCCACTCCGGTTTTTTTAACCAAACAAGCTCTTATGGATGTTTTGGTTGGCATCAACGTGTTAGCCTACTCATAAGTCAGTACTTTACCTTAAAGAACTTGTCCTTTTCTTTCATGGAACTGCACAATGTTGAGAATATGGGAATCCGCGAGCAGTGGGCAGACTGGTGACATTGAGCATACTCCCCTTCCCCTGAACCCGACGCCGTGGACCACGGTGGCCCAGAGCACGCAGAATACCAGCACCGCTGGCCCAGAGCACGCAGAAACCAGCACCGCCGGCCGACACGTAGCCTAGCACGCTGGGGCCCCTGAGCCACGTTGTCGGCAAGATCACAATGCATCGCTGCAGGAGCTGGGAGTGTAGCAGCAGACCGCCGCGACGAAGAGCGGGAGCACCAGGCTGAGCCACCCGTACGTCTTCCCTAGCGCGTACACGGCATGGACAGCAGCCCGGCACACACTGGTAGAAAAATGGCCTTCGGTATGCCAGCATCAGTCCCCAAGCGTCGCGCCCCGTGACTAATGAGTCTTTATTCCCGGGTCGCCAGGAGACCCGCGACAGAAGGTCAGACGTCGCGGTTTGGGAAACGCGTTGCCGCGCGTGGAGGGAATTAATTCCGGTTGACCTCGCCGCCCGGGACTATTGGACCTTTATTCCCCGTTCCCGTGGCCAACCGGGACCATTGGCTCTTTATTCCCCGTGCCCGTGGCCAACCGGGACTAAACATCGGCTTCTCGCCTTCCCGCGGCGGTTTTTATTTCGCGAAGAGGCAGAGGGCGCCATTTCCACTGCTCTCTCTTCTTCCTCTGTTCTTCCTCGTTCTTCCTCTGTTCTTCCTCTCTCGCCATTTCAAGCACACGCACGCAAAATGGCTGAATGGACGGAATACGATGGGAAGACACCATGCGGCAAGGATTTGGACGTGCTCTTCAGCAACAGTTGCGCGCGGCTGCCTGAAGCTCTAGGTCGTTTGGCCGATCTGTATTGGGCAGCTCCCGAAGAACACCGGTTCTTTGGCTCGATCTGGAGTACACGGCGAATCAGCAGGATGTTGCCGTCATCCAGATTTCGTTCAAGGAGACGGTGTTGGTCTTCCAATGGTCAAGGTACGTAGAAGCTAGCACACGTCCACGTACAAATCTTGCATGCATGCATTTCGGGTTTTTTGGTTGCATGTGAAGAATACATATGTGCTGCAACTAATCTAACACATAGCCTATTTTTGTTGTTACAGTAGCTCAAGGCATTGCCCGGACCTTGTTGATTTTCTTGTCTACAATGGTTTGACTTTTGCAGCGTTGACATCACGCAAGACCGCGTGAAGTTGGCGCGCATCGGTGTTGTGATACCTGAAGATCACTATATTGATCTTCAGAATCTTATCCAGTTCACCGGGCCAAAGACCGGGATGGCTGTCATGGCAAGCTACTTAATCGACCCCTGCTATCACCGGATGAAGACTGATTTCCACCGGGACAATCACTACTATTGGGAGGAGACCCCATTGCGCATGACGAACCTCAAGTATGCGGCCATAGATGCATATGTTGCGTACGAGTTGTTCCGCATCTACTCGGCGGGGCCATAGATGATGTATGCGTTCGATATTGCGCATGTAATGGTTATCAATTAGTAGTATATATGTAATGGATAACTTTTGTGATCGACTCTATATATATGTTAATTATGAAATGTGATCGACTCTATGTTTGTGTTATGTGTGATCGACTCTATGCATGTAATTAATATTGTTTGTATTATTGTTCTTTATTTTTTATATTTTTTCATTTTAAGATTTTAAAATGAATTAGTATTATTTTTCTTCATTTTTTGATATATTTGTATTTTTAAGATTTTAAAATGAATTTGTATTATTGTTCTTAATTTTTGATATACTATTTGTATTTTAAGATTTTAAAATTAATTAGTATTATTGTTCTTCATTTTTGATATATTATTTGTAATTTTAAGATTTTAAAATGAATTAGTTCTATTTTTCTCAATTTTTGGATATATTATTTGTATTTTTAGAAATAATACAAATTAAAAGTTAATGTTTATTTATTTATTCAAAATTATTAATTACATCATTACTTTTGTTTATTAAAAGATTTATTTGCAATTCAAACAATTAAGAAATGTGGCTTCGACTAACATGTTAATAAGATTGATATGATACTACTATCACATACATGCGTGAGAAACACTTGGATTCGGGACGGGATGGAACTCGGAAGTTAAGCGTGCTAGTGCTAGAGTAGTGGGAGGATGGGTGACCGAGCGGGAAGTATGACCATGAGTAAGTAATTTGACTAGGGATAATCTTAGTTAGACACTAAGCAAAGCAAATAATACAAATTGTGAAAAAAAGAAGGGAGTGAGAAAAAAGGGAGAGGGAGTGAAAAAAAAGGGAGTGAAAAAAGGTGAGAAAAATAATTAGAAACCAAATGAATTAAAAAAATTACGAAATAAATCTAGTCCCGGTTCATGTGGCCAACCGGGACTAAATGTCCTCCGACCCCAGGCTCCGCCACCCGCCCACGTGGACGGGCCTTTAGTTCCGGTCCGTAAGTAGCGGGACTATAGGGGGGGGGCCTTTAGTCGCGCGTAGCTAGTCCCGGTTGCCTGGACGGGATTAATGGGCCTGGCGAACCGGGACTGTAGGCCTTTTTTCTACCGGTGACATGAAAACCCAAAATCGACCGAGTTGGCCGACCGACAGACAGGTTGGAGCTAGCCTTGAAAGATTGGAGTTGTTGGACTCACCTGAAAGGATGTTGAGGCCATTGAAGCCGGTGCGCAGGGACATCGTGCCGTCATCCTCCGGCGAGCACTGCGCCTACTGGTCGTGTGTCACCGCGGGGTCATTTCCTGCCAGCAGTCCTCCGTGGATGTGGAGGAGGGCTGCTGGAGGTCCGGCGAGTCGCCGGTAGGACTGTGCAGCGCCGCTTCGACATGGTCCATCTTCTTATCGGTAGAGCTTTATATCTTGGCGACGTCCTCAACGCAGTTGCGACGCTCGCAGGCGCACACAGCCACACAGGCAGAGCGCACGCGCCGTGCCGCAGCGGCCTGATTAAGCATTCTTCTTGAGGGGCTTTTTGCAAAATTTCATCCAGCATGGCAGCCACGTGTTATGTCTAAGACTAATTTGTATGCGTTTGCTCCCTCTCGACAAGTTGTTGTATGAGATTATGCAACTTTGTAAGTTTTTGTATGGTTTTGCTTCCACAGCGCAAGTTGTTGTATGTGGGGTGCTAATACCTCTATTGTTTTTTAGTACAAAAAATCTTTATGTTTCTAATTTTCTCCCTGGCTTTCAAACCCTAGAAAAAAAAATCTTGTTCCGTGCTTCCAACGCAACTAACATTACAGACAAGTGATATATTTCCTCTGTGTTTCTATTCAATTATTGAAAAAAAATGTCAAGAACAGGTTGTTTGTCACCAAGAAGCAATGGCTTCCGGACAGGTAGAACACCTGCATCCATGTTTGATATAACAAAAAGGAGCATCTTCAGAAGCCCAAATCGATAAGCCCTAAAATAGTTTAAGGAGTTTTAGCACGCCGCGGTCGATATCAGTTTTTTGGATGCACAAAAATGCAACACGCAGACTGCAGCATTTTACAAGACGCACTAAAATTAAGCAACACAAACATTTTTTTTTAACAAATATACAACAAACATATACCAAACTTCTTTCTAAAAAAGACTACGTTTTTTTAGAAAAAACAATCAGGTCCCTAATCACCAAATCCCCGCGTACACACAGCTCAGATGCATTCATCAATTAATGGTTCCGCTAAGCAGGCGCACTAGCACTTCATATACATCGATCGATTGATTGATTCAGCAGGCAGCCTAGCACCCCATATGAATGCATCAATCGATGGATGGATTCAGCTAAAGGGGAAGTCAATGTTTTAAATAGCCGGCTATAGGTTATAGCCCCGACCCTTAAAATAGGGCTATAGCCGCATATTGTACATAAATTCATTTAGCCCCGACATTCACAAAAGGCTATCGCCGGGCTATAGCCGGTTATTTAAAACTATGAGACGAACACTAGCACCACATATGCATCCATGGATTGATCGATTAATCGATTCAGCACCTCCACACGCACGACCCACACCAGAGAGGTTGCCCATGCTCGAGCGGATGCTGCCAGCGAAGAGCCCGTCAAGATTGACCAGGAGCCACTACGGGATGCAGGCGGTACGCCGACGGCCGGCCCCCGTGGGCCCCCGTAAACGAGTTGGTGGGCCCGCAGCTATCCGTTACGGTCCGTGCAAACGGCCAGACGCCGATGGGCGGGCCGTCGGCCCAGTGGCCCACGTGGCGTGCGCTGGGGCGCGCGGGCGTCGAATACGCCGACGGGGACCCCGTCGGCCCAATGGGCCACGCGGCGCACGCTGGGCGCTGCAGCGTCGAAGACGCCGACCGGCAGGCCGCGCCTGGGCCATTTTGCGCTAAAGAGGCCGATGGGGAGGCCATCGGCATATGCCTTACCATTTGATTTTTTCCTGATTGTTGCGTTTCGATATCAAATTGCAGATTTGAAGTGCAAATTAAATTGCATGAAATTTAAAATTAGAACCAAATAAGCATGCACATAATTCAAACATCGTCCATATAGCATACAAACTCGCTACATACGATGCATACATACTCCGATATCATACACAAACGTGCATACAAAAGATCGGCCATCCTAACTAAGTTGGTCGACATCATCCTAGCTAGCTATATCTCGCGGGAGCTCGATGTGCCCATCTCGGACCGATTGAGAATAGGCGACGCTCTGTGCTGGGTACCAGCTGTCCAACTGTCGTGGGATAATCACGGCAGATGTTACCGGGGGTAACTGATCTTGGGGCAAGTCGACACAGGCGTTTGGGAGAGGGTTTAGCTCAAAGGAGAACATGACAATAATCGATCTGGAAACTGACAATCAACTCGCCGAGTCTCTGCTTGTAATTACGCGAGATGCTTGATAATTGGCGATACAACTATGACTTGAATCTCTACAAAACTAAACCTAGAGGCCGGTTTATAAAGCACCCGTACCCCTCTCTGGCTTGTTCTCCACGGCGCAGCGTGAGTCCTACCCGAACACCGCTTACAAACCCTAGCTTTCCTTACAACCCACAATCCGGGTTACGAAGCCCACAAACTTTGGGCCTTCCAGAAGTTTCTTTATCCTTAGCCGGATCCTGCGCAGCGTCTTTTGGGCCAGGTTATACCTTGGAGTTGGCCTACCGGGTTGTTATCCCCTCATCAGTAGTCCCCAGAATAGCTTGGGCTTCACGGATCCCTCCTTGAAGCGCTGGCTATTCCCTGCAAAAAATATCAACCGCACAAATGTGTGGAGGCCGATTTAAAATGGTTTGAGAAATAGCTGGGCCTAACTCCATGGTGGCCATATAATAACCCGGCTTTTCTCCAGATGCTTTACTTAATTTTCCGGGTCTGAGCCTTGATAAGAATACTAAACTTTATACTTTTCTTGATAATTTATCCTGATACCGCGGAGAGGATCTCCTTCTCTCTTTCGTCGGAGATCCCGCTCTACACTTTAAGCGTATCTCGCAAATTTCAAATAGATAGCCGTTGCCCCGTAGTTTCCGGGTCCCGCCCGTTGGGCTGAGTTTTTCCCCCCGGGCCGTTATAAATAAGCCCTTAGAGGTAACCCTAACTCCAACGGCTCACTTTCCCCCATTCCTCTTCCTTCCTTCTTCCAAGCTCGAGCTTACAGAGCATCATTACAGAAGCCTCGCGCGCATCTCCGGAGCACATCCGTTGCCGGCTGCGCTCCGCCACAGCGCGTTCCGCCCCGCCGCCCAGATCCGCTGCCAGACCTCCGACCTGCCCGCCAGGAATCGCGAAGGGGCACCAAGATTGCGCCATTTGCCTCCGCAAAGCTTCACTTCAATCCCCTCCGGTAAGTCTTTTACATCCACTAATTTACCCTCGCAACTTCTTAGCTTTCCCTCAGATTAGATCAGAATCGAGCCGCCCGTGATTTCTCGGGTCACGCCGAATTAGATCACTAGTATTCACTCTAACCCACCCAATAGGTAAGATATACACTTTAACTCACTCTCCTACCACTTGTAATCACTAATTTTGCCACAAATCTAGAAATGGAATCCCCAATCTGGGCTCGGGTCGCCCAAATTTTCCGCCTTTGTTCCTTTTACCCGGAAAGTCCTCCCTCTCCGGCTCATCTGCTCACAATAGATGTACGGACAACCACCTATCATCTCCAAACACTTATCCATGCATAAAATTCTACAACTTTTGTAATAATGCGCGATACCCGGAAAATTCGTACCTTGCTTAGCAAAGTAATACCCGGATTATATTTAACTTCCAGGTTAACTTGACACCACTTATCAATACTCGGTCAACTGACAGTTTCCGAGTTTCGTTTCTCACATCTTTTCCTCTGACGCTTTTTCAGGTTAACCCCATGGCGCCCAAGAAACAGGGGAAGCAGACGGTTAAAGCCAAGACCACAAACTCCATATCCGCCAACTGGGCGCGGTCCTCAGTCACCAAGGCCAAATTGGAGGAACTGGTCGAGCTAGGGGTTCTTCCCTCTCAAGAAATTATCCACTGGAGGGTGCCGGGTAACGAAACCCGGCCTACTCCAGCAGAAAACGAGGTAATTTGTTTTGTTGAACACGTGACCCGGGGCTTCCGACCTCCGGGTCATCCTTTCTTCCGTGACGTTTTAAGCCATTATGGCCTTCGCATTTTCGATATAGGGCCCAACTCTGTACTAAACATCTCCCATTTTATCGTTCTCTCCGAGTCTTACTTGTGCACTCCGCCAAGTTTGGCTCTCTTTGTTGAACTTTTCCAGTGAAAACCGTGCCGCGAAAGCGGCGACGGTGCACTTCTTGCTTGCGGCGGGGTTTCTATCCAACGCCGCAAGAACTCTTTAATGCCTCCTCTCACCCTCAACTCCCACGTCAAGCACTGGCAGCTTTCATACTTTTACTGCCGGGACACCTCCCCACCCGGCGAAAAGAAATTGCCGGGTTACTCGGAGGGCCAGCTTGACATCTCTGAAACCTTCAACGCGTTTGCCCCTGACTCGGACAGGGAAGCAATTCTGCCTCTATTGGCTAAGATCTCCATCCTTTCCGCCCAAGGCCTCATCTGGCTTAACCTGGTGAAGACTTGGGTCGATTTCCGTATCCAACCCAACTCCATTCGCGCAAAATTGATGTGCGAATACTCGGGGCAAGCCACGGACCCGATCCGATACTCCACCAGCAGTTTCGCTCCTAGCGATACCAACAAAACAATCAAGGGCTTTCTAACAGAGAAACTCGAGGTAATCCGGAATATAGCCGGATTAGAGCCCTTCACCCTCGAGAACCCGGCCCCCGCGGTAAGGACCTGGTTTTCATATTTTCACCTTTACCCTTTCCACTTGATACAATTATTAATCCTTTGTTCTTGTGCCTTCTCTTCAGGCCGACGATGATTTCTGGAAGATTGATACTCCTCCCAACTCCGGAAACCCGGAGGAGAAAGAGGATGCCGTTGACTCGGAAGAAGGTACACACTTAGTTCCTTTGAATTCATCGTATCCTACCTTTCATTTTCTCACGGCAACCTCGATAATCTTTCAGGACAAGAAGACCAGGACGAGGAGGAAGAAGCTGACGGCAAAGTGGAGTCAGCCAGCGACGAAGATGAACCAGAACCGGCAATTAGAGCCGGATCTAAAAGAAAACCCCAAGGGTTGCCTTCAAGGTTCTACATCATTTTCTTGTGTTTAATCCGCGTCCCTGTGACATCACCCATGAGCTAACCCTGGCATCACCCCTTTGGCCGCAACTGAAGGAGCCACCCATGACCAAGCGTAGGGCAACTCGGAATCACCCGGGCAATGATGCTCTTAACCCGGGTATTTCATCGCCTCCAACTCGGCACACTGGTATTCACCATACCCTTCTTCTTGAGCATAAAAATCTTTCCCCAACATTCCCTCACAAGGTAATCTCACCCTTTGTTTGGTATCTTTCAGTTTCTTCCGGGTCCAGCAGCGATTTCCCTGCGGGCCTCGCGGTGAACCCCGGGTAAAGTTCTTTTCCCGATGTTGTACCGCACTTTTACCGCCTTTTCACGATTATACGCTGACTGCACTTCTACACTTTCTATAGAGCCACGGTCATTGCTAGTGACCAGGAAGATGTGGAGGCCGAAGATCAGGGTGAGAAGAGACTGACTGATGACGCATTCACCACAGCTGGTGATGAGCAAGCGTCACCAACAGAAGAAGCCGGGTATCCAATAGCCTCGCACGCAAGCGAGAAGGAAAAAGATGCGGCTTTGGGCGCGGGAGGAGGGCCAGACTCCGACATTCGGATGACCCGGGTGCCGTCTCCTGTCATGAAGAAAACTTCTTCTCCGAGTTTCCACGCCCCCGAGTCTTCTAACTCGGGTAACGATAATTTTAACCAGCTGATGAGCGCTCTCCTCGCCATGAAGGCCTCAGAGGGAAGTGTCTTAGAGCGTATGGCCGCAGCGCATCAGGTAACACTATTTGATATCTCTTACTATACACCCAGTCCCCAAGTTCCGAGCGTAACTTGCTGAAGTTGCGCTCGGTACTTCATACAATACTCGGCTTGTCGTGATACCCGACTTATACTTTCACTCGTTGTTCCTTGCAGGCGGAGGTGACTCGATCCGATGAGGTGTTACTCAAGACCGAACAGCTCCTGCTTGCTGAGGTAAAACGCAGAGAAGCCCTTGAGGCTGACATGGAAACTTTGAAAAAAGATGTTTCCAGATACAAGAAGAAGTACAATACTGCCCAATCCGTGCTGAAAAACTTATCGAACCAGATTTCGGATACTTATCGCATCTTGCTAAGTGAGTTTTTGTTTTCGATTAACTTACTTGCCTCCACTTTATCGTTATGATAATCGGGATTACTGATATGCTTTCCTTTATTTCAACTGCAGGTGCGAACCTCGCTGCTCCAGAGGACGATGTCGTTGCCAAGGCTAAAACATTGAAGACTGTGCTCCGGACCTTTTTTGCCGGCACAAAGCTTATATTGGACGCGGTGAAGTGGCCTTCCGAGGTATACCCTGGTGAGGAAAACCTTATACAAGCCTGCTCGACGGTGCCTGGATGGATTGAGGTATGGAAGCACTCGTCCTGCCGAATCGGTATGACCCGGGCCTTTACGCTGGCTAAAGCTTATTTTCCTAAGCTTGACCCGGCAAAGGTAATATCCGGGTTTCCGGAATTCAAGGCTGACGGCACCAAATTTACACCCAAGGACTTCAAGGCCATACAATCCGCAGTACGTCACTCGGCCACCGCTTTGGCCGATAAGATGGAACTGGACACAATCATGAGCTCATATGATGCTGAAGGAAAAACCATATTAGTAGAGGCGCCCCCTCCTTTTGACATGTTGGAGAAATGGGCTACTGATTTGGCCAGGAAAAAAGAAGAAACTGCTAAGAGAGAGGCCGAGTTAGGATCAGGACCGTCTACCTCTACACCCGCTATCCCTCCACCTGTCCGTCCTGATACGGGAAGTCCGGGTAAGGCTGATGGAAAAGCTAAGGGGCAGATCCAGGACCAAGACCCGGAAAACCGTTCTCGGGAAACCGAGTAGGGCGATATAGGATACTTTGCATTGAAAACTAGTATGCTTTTGATGGTGCGCCTGTGCACCTTTGATATTTGGTACCGTCACTTGTAACGTACTTTTAGTTCGTGATATATTCGTGCCTCTCCCGGCTTTTGATAATCTTGACACTTGTCTTATTCTTTAAACTTATTCTCGATACCCGGCTATCTTTTTTGGTTCCCTTTGCGGGGCTCGTTTTTCCGAATATTACAGGTTTTGATGAGCGGACTTTTCTTTAAGTCCCCCAGACTCGGAAGCTAGGGTCTTTCGAGCTTTGATAATTAAAAAGTTTGTTTCTGTTTCGAAGTCCCCAGTCCCCATGACCCAAAGTACGAGTCAGTGGGGTGTGGCCTTTCTCAGAGGACAAATTGTTCTTTACCAAGCCGAAAACCTATAGCCGACCGTGTAAATACTGAAGTCATGCTTGATAATCATTGAGTTTCCGGCTATTAGCCTTGTACTCTGCATAGACTTGTGGTTTAGACGACCCTTTTGATTATCTTGTACTGTAAGCCGGCTTTTGCGTGGATACCATGTCGTTACATCTATACGAAAAACAGGGTCAAGCAAATCTCATTGGATTGCATGGTTGACTGTAATCGTAAGCGAACAGATCATGCCACTTTAGTGCGAGTCACATCGAGCTTAAGTAAGAATAACCAAGAAATTTGGCTCCTTCGTCCGGTTATAAGATTGCAGCCGTACTTGTCTTGCAAGTAATCGGCCCTCATAACTCATAGGCATCGAGGCCGGGTCTTTGGGTTTGCGACTGTTGTTCAAGCAGCCAGCCCCCCAAGACCTATATATATGCAACATGCTTGATGGTAATAACGTATTGATAGTACTGAATATACTTACTTGTAATCGAAGCAAAGACCGTAATAAGACCTGATAACCATCTTTTTTATTGATACGACAAAGTTTGGGTCAGCAAGCCGCCTCATTAAAAACCTTCCAGTCCCCTTAGGTACCCTGGGTAGGAAAAGAGCGCGTCTGAAACCTGCTGCCCGTTACACTGTTTAGTTCTTTTCGACAATCGGTCCCGGGCTAGCGCGACCGATGCACATTCTCCATTTGTTAGACCCTCTCATGATGAGTGCCGAGTTTACTAGCCAATCCGGGTGTGTTGTTCTCACGGCGCTGCTAGCTGTGGACGGTGGTGTGATTTCCTCTTCTATGCCAGATAATTTGGACGGATCGTTCCTGATGAAGGCCACCATCTTAGCACCTTGTTCTGCCCCGGGTTTTGCTTTTTCTCCTTCAGAGCTCGGCCTTTTTGAAGTTTTCTTTCCTCCAGGTCCGCTTGAGATCGGTAATGCCTGAGTTCCTCTTTCCTACAGGCTTGCTCCGCCATTGCTGCATCTCCTTCATCGCACTAAGCTGCTATATCTCGATTTCCATGTATGGTAATGGTCTTCTTCCGACCCGGGATTTTCAGCTGTAGATACACATAACACGGCCTTGCCATGAATTTGGCATAAGCCGGCCTTCCAAACAACGCGTGATAAGGACTGCGCAACCTGACCACCTCAAAAGTAAGCCACTCAACTCGGTAATTGTCCTTTGATTCCCCAAAAGCTACCTCCAATGCAATTTTTCCTTCAGGGCACGCTGAATGACCTGGCACTATCCCATGAAAAACTGTTGTACTTTTTTGCAGCTGAGATTCTTTAAGACCCATGCGCAGAAAATTTTCCCAGTACAGAATATTGATGCTACTTCCTCCATCCATCAAGACTTTTTTCAGCTCGTACCCGTTGACCTGTGGTGCTACTACCAATGCTAAGACTCCCGGGTGATAAACTCTATCCGGGTGATCCCTCCTGCTCCATGTTACCTCCTGTTCTGACCACCTCAAATACCTCGGAACAGCAGAAGAAACTGAGTTGACCGCTTGCTTTAGTATCTTTTAATCCTTGTTAGAGCCTCCCGTGGTATGCACATGATATTGACCCAACTGTTTGGGGTTAGCCTGGAAGCCTCCCGCTCCCCCTTGGTTGTTGCCCTGATTTCCGGCTGCCGGGTTTCCGGCTGGGGGTGGACCGTTGCCCAAATTTCCACCTGGACCCGGGCCTCCTCCCCGACCCGCACCTCGCATGGCTCTGTTCACTTCCTCGTTCTTCCATCTTTGTAAGTCGGCGCATTGCTCCAAGGAGTGATTGGCCGGCTTGCCGTTTCTGCTGTGCTTCGGGCATGCCATTCTAAATATATCTGAACTGTTGCTTGGCCTTGGAGGCCCTTGATAATGTCCTCCGTTGTGATTTCCGGTATTAAAATTCCCTTCAGATCTGGGTCTCGAAGACCCGGCCTCAGTATTAGCTACAAACTCAGAGCCTCCTTCAAACGGGCGCTTGTTCTGGCTACTTCCATTATTACTCGGTACCGATCCATTGCCGGTTCTTCCACTATTACTTGCGTTCACTTTCGCTTTCTTGTCCTCAACTTCCTCCTCTGTAGTGTCTGTTGCGGCGTGTTTTTTGCACGCATCCATTAATTCTCCCATCGTAACCTCCGACGCATTCCTACTGGACTTCATGCGAGTTAACTTTTGTACTAAAGGAATATACTTGCATGTTTTTGCCATAGCATGTAGCGCATCTTTGGGCTGAATATCTGTAGACGAATGAAGTATCTCCATAACCCGGCGCACCCAACTGCGTGCTGACTCTCTCTTCTTCTGAACGCATCGTTCTAAATCATCAATAGTAAACAATTTTCTGCACGTCCCATGAAAGTGCTTGACAAACGCGGTCTTCAATTCTTCCCAGGACTTAATCGATTTTTCCGGTAGATTGGCGAACCATAACTTTGCCGCTCCTTCTGACATCATCAAATACATGAATTTGGCTTGAAGATTTTCGGACGCATTGCGAATCGACATTGCCATCTCATAACTGCTCAGCCATGTTTCCGGATCCATGGTCGGTTCATAATTCACTACCTTTCCTGGCTCTTTGAATTTTTCCGGGTAAGGTTCAGCTCTGATATCGTCCGAAAGACACTTGGGTCCTGCAAGGATGGTTGAGGCTGGTCTTACTCGGGAAATGTGCGATCCAGCTGGAGGTGCAGCGGGACGCGGTGCTACTGGCGATCCGTGTGCTGCAGACCCGGCCCGGCCCCTCCTGCCCTGAGCCCACAACAGCTTGTGCTGCTGACGCCACTGGCGCTACCTGAGTACGGGGAGGAGGCAGCATTTGCTGCTGCTCTTCCCTCCGCCGCGCTGAACTTGTCTGGATATTGTCGGCGTTGCCCTGCTGCTGACTGACATATGACGTCCCGTGCATTCCACTTCTGTGATCCGGGTAATTGGCTTGTTGTGCCACCGCGGTGTGCAGCATACCGATTGCCCGCCGGGTCTGCTCTGCATGGGGCGACTCTCTTACGGGGATTTGATTCAATGCGAGTGTTGCTGCATACACGTTGTCCATGGGATTGTTGTAGTGACCGGCTGGTGTGTGAAATCGCGATGGTGGTGGTGGTTCATTGCCGGTCGTAACTCTAGTCTGAGGTAGGGGTAACCCGGCTTCCCCGTTTGCCGGATGTATTCCCGCAGTTGCCGTTGAGGTGCAGTTCCCTGGTTCGCTGGTGGAATCGGCTGATCTTGGGGTGTGAATAACACGGTAGTCGGGTTAATAACCCCACCTATTGCTGGTAACATAGTTTGGTGCCTTTGGTGTATCCTTGTCGTTTCCTCTCGAGCCGGATTTTCCATCGCATCCAGCTCGCGTTGTCGTGCAGCCATCCCTTGTTTTTCTGCTTCCACCTGTCTTCTTTGCTGTTCCAATGCGCGGCGAGCTACGTCTAGGTCCCTGACCCGTTCTGCCGTGTTTTCGGGGTGATAACCGTAGCGAGGACTGTGGGATATAGAATCAGATTGTTATCGGCCAGAGCCGGTGGCGCGGATTTGAGGGACCTGCCCCAGGTGTCCGGTGCGCTTGGAATCCAAAAGTATTTGCGTGCAACTCCTCGTCTGCTGCGCGGCTGGTCACAGACGCCGATTCTCCATCACCCGGACCAAAACCGTGTTTCCGTTAGCCGCCCCGACTGCGGCTGTGGTCACGTTTTCTTGATTGAGGTTGGCCGCGGGAGCCGTGTAGACTGCAACCCGGCGTATGATACTTGGCGTGAATTCATGTTGTTCTTCTTCGCTATTGTTCTCCTCGTACCGGTTCTCCAGCAGATCTCGGATAGACTCTGTATCATCCTCTCTATTGACCCGGTCACGCGGGGTCCATGCCGGCTCCTCCGGCTGTTCCCACTTTGTGATGGGCTCTTCTATCTGATCTGTTGTTCCAACTGACTCTTCTCTATCCGATTGGACATAGGTAGCCTCCCCTGACAAAGAATCAGATCCAAAATTGTCAGGGATTGAACCGGAAGTACATACCATACCGATGAAGACGCTGATCCGGCCGATTGTCACGACGGATCCGGATTCGAGGTAATCCGACTCTGGCCCCCAGCCGGAATCGTCCACCATCTTCTCTCCTTCGTGGTCGACGTAGATCTCGCCGACGACGAGATTCTCCATGTTCTTCCGAGCTTCTCCCGTGATGTAAACACCTTTGGACGCAGGCCCCACGGTGGGCGCCAACTGTCGTGGGATAATCACGGCAGATGTTACCGGGGTAACTGATCTTGGGGCAAGTCGACACAGGCGTTTGGGAGAGGGTTTAGCTCAAAGGAGAACATGACAATAATCGATCTGGAAACTGACAATCAACTCGCCGAGTCTCTGCTTGTAATTACGCGAGATGCTTGATAATTGGCGATACAACTATGACTTGAATCTCTACAAAACTAAACCTAGAGGCCGGTTTATAAAGCACCCGTACCCCTCTCTGGCTTGTTCTCCACGGCGCAGCGTGAGTCCTACCCGAACACCGCTTACAAACCCTAGCTTTCCTTACCGCAACCCACAATCCGGGTTACGAAGCCCACAAACTTTGGGCCTTGCAGAAGTTTCTTTATCCTTAGCCGGATTCTGCGCAGTGTCTTTTGGGCCGGGTTATACCTTGGAGTTGGCCTACCGGGTTGTTATCCCCTCATCACCAACCATGCGCGGAACTCGGCGAGGGAATACCACGGGCATCGATCTCGCACGACGGACTCGGCGATGCACCAGGAGCGGGATGAAACGGCATGATCGTGCAACTTGGCGAGCCATCAGCACGGCCAAAGGGAGTAGCCCCAGAGTGTCCCGATTCCTACATGCATTTTTTGCAGAACTTAGTAACTTGCGGGCACATGACTGCGGTAACAACTTGTTTGGCAAATAACTTACCAGTGTCCTCGGGTAGCCTGTGTGAGTGAAGTGCTCCTTCGATGGGAACGGTGGAGGCAACCTAGGCCTAGGTGGTCGTGCAATTGGTACCGGAACTCGCTCTCCAGTGGCTAAAAACCTATCGTGCACTTACAAGACAGTTTAGATGTTAGGCTTTGTAGAAAAAAAGGTTCAAAGTAGAGAAAAATAGGACTTGTCATCATTTGCACTAAGAAAAGGGTGAAACTTACAGCATCGTGCAGCTCTTCCAAGGCATCATAGGCCTCTCTCTTCTGCGCCCACTCCTGATACGCAACGGCGTGCTCCGCCATAACGGCGTCATAGGCCTCTCCGAAAGAATACTACGGTATCAAGAAAAATGAATTTCGATGTAAGTTAAATCTCGTCAAGTTAGCCAATAAGGAAGAAATGTCGAAAAGGGAATGAAATTGAGAAAAACTTACTTCCTCGCGAGCTCGGGAAGTCTATCGAGGAGGAGGGACATCGGGGCTGTTGGCGGTGAGGGTGTCCTTGATACGCGTGAGGCCCAACTCGGGAGTACGCGGGGTCACCTGATCAAGGCAGCGAAGACGACCATGCTCCCTGTCGTGCCCGCCCACGACCAAAGCCCTCACGTTGGTCTCCTGCTGAATAGGTTATCCACCCACGGATGAAAACCCCAAAACGCCTTGGAGTACCTATCTAAGTCCTCCCTAGCGCTGCCGAAGTACTCCGGAAGCAAGGGCTGGGGCTTGGATGGATCGGGCCTCTTGATCCTCATCTGCTCCCATGCTTCCATGTCCGTAAGAGGGGCATTCCCTTTGATGGACTCCTGCATCGCCAAAGAAATTTTATGCATACCAGATAGAAACATGACGGGAATAAATGCATGTTGTTCGATGGATGCACATACCATCTTTTCCTTGAAGCGAGCATGGTTGCGGGGTCCCGCACAGTGTGTTCCCTCGTGGCCGCGGTTTGCCTTGTTCCGCTCGCTTATGGCTTTGAACTCCTCGTTCTGACCGAGCCATATTGCCACCATCGCCCCCCATGCGTCCTATTTTCCATCGGCCCACTGGGGCATAACCTGAAAAATACAAGACTCATTTTGAAGAACAGATAATACAAATTGCAGTTTAGCAGCAACATATGATACCATTGACAATTTTGACTTACCGCGAGGAATCTTCCAAAGTCATCGGAGGCTTTGCAATCACATTCTCATGTTTCGGCGCCGTATTGCCGAACTTCTCAGAACTGAATTGATTCATGCATGTATGCTTTTATTGTAGAATTGATGTCGTGTAAGCATCTTACATGCGCCCCGCACAATCTTGTTCGCCGAGTCCTTATACTCCTGAAGCACCCTAAAGAATCTCTGCAAACATGCATAAAAATATTGTGAGAGTAATGAGTTAGCACGGTGGGGGCATCAACTATGAACGTAATTGGAAAACCTCGCCTTACCCAGAACGTGTTGATCACGGCGTCAGCAGTTGTCTCGAAGCCCGGTCAATCGGCAGCCTCATAGTCTACCAATGCGGGCTAGCTTCTTCTCGCCGTTGGGGACCACAGTGTATAAGCCCGGCCAGTACTTCCTAATCAGAGCTGCAAGCAAATTGTTAGGAACACGGCTCCCCGGTGGAAAGGTCCAGTTGCTGCAGAATAATCAAACATTAGTACATGTCAATTGTTTTGATACAAATGAAATGGTGTGGTCAAAATTAGTATAGTAACATACTCAATGTCGTTAGGAACAGTCGTTTCTCCACGAATCTCTGGCTTCTTCGTAGACCCCTCACCACGAGGCACGGTCCCCTCTCCGCCAGTCACCGTCCCCTCGTCACAAGACCGCGACTCCAACTCACAGGAGTGTGAAGCCACGTCGCCAGAAGCGGAGGGTATGTCACCACCCTCTAGTAGTGCTCGTCCGCCACCTCGCCCTCGTCTTCCACCTCGCCCTCGTCCTCCCCTCGGAGGGAGTAGAACAACAACTGCCCCTCGTCCTCCACCTCTGCTCCCACCCTCATCAGTAATGTATCTCGGTTCGGAACAGGCTCCCTTCCACTTTTGGTAGCATTCCTCTGGCGCAGCAAGTTCAGCAAAGTGCCTCACCACGAATCATCACTCTCATAGTTAGTTCTTAGGTTCTCATCGTCACTATCAACTTCTCTATCACGGGTGTAGTAAGTTGGAGGCTCCTCGCACGGTGGGGCTCATCATCGCTGTCATTTTCCTCCTGCAACTTGTTGAGCATGTCTATGTCCTTTATATTCACAACTAGCTCACCCCATGTTGGTGCATCGTCCTCGAGATCCTCGAGACCTTGTATGCCAAAGTCCCCAAAGTTCTCTTGATCTTGATAGAAAATTCCCTCGTATGTTTTAGGTTTAATGTTGTTATAATTTTATATATTGGGTTCATAGGGTCTCAGAAGAGTTTCGGGAAAAACCCGAGAAGGGGGAGTGTTGAGGGGGCAGATTCGCCCCCATGGCCGCACCACTTGGTGGGGTTGGCAGGTGAGCCCAGAGCCTCCGATCATGGCACATAGAACCTTTTGGTTTTTTTTCCTAAATATATTTGAAAGTAAAAAAAAAAAGGGAAAATGAAAAGGGGCAAGAGGTGGAGTTGGTCAAATGGAGTCCAATCCAAGCCAACGCGTGGGGTGGACGGATTCACCTCAAATGGGCGAGACTTTAAGTAACCAAAAGAACTAGACTCCATTTTGTTCCGCCACAGAATAGGGGCGGGCTCTTTCTTTTGTTCTTGCGTGACATCTCGGTAAGCTTGATATATGGGAACTAGGGAAAATAACCTCTTGTCGTCCTTGTCGATCGAAAAAAGTAGTAAAATCGAAAAAATTGCTAAATATCAATTGATGAAGACGATTTTCCTCATGTTTCTATCGTTGTGTTGTTCTATTTGGATAGGAGAGGGGGTGTGTCCACCTCCTTGGTGCGATCAGCCCGTCCTCATAGCACAACTAGGACTCCTCCCTCCCTTTTGGTAAGTCCCCCTTTCACTCCAAATATCAAAAGTACTCCAAGGCTTGGGGTAAACCATAATTTTGTGAGCAATTGTCTCTCAAGCCTCTCTCCCTTGTAAAATTAGAGGGTGCAACTAGAGGTTCTAATTAGAGCCCCTCTAATTGAATCAGAACTTCT
>JAPCYS010000825.1:0-14986 GCA_028641055.1 Alopecurus myosuroides
CAATGAATAGAAAGTACAAGCGATGTGACTTAAGCACTGTGATGTGAGCACGCTTCCGGGATCTCGCGCTAAGAAGCCGCCGCGCCGTACGGCTGGCAGGTCCTGTCCACTCTGTCAACCTCACAGCGTAGACCCCCATCCTGTCCTGTCCCCTCTGTTCATGACAAGACAAGATGGCTGCCTAACTCTCTGTCACCATGCTGCGTCACGGATGATCACGTACCTAGTAAGTTGAACTGCACGCCGGTACGGACGCAGGATACGCGGGATCCTTGTCAGAACGGCTCCATTGACTTCTGGCCCGAGTAGGCTTGCTGTCCATCTACTCGGACCATAACTTCTTTACTCGGACGAATATAATCTTCCTCAATATCTTCTCTCGGCCTTCAGTGAATATGTCCGGATAGAACCTACCGGGTAGCAAGTACCCGGGTAGCCGTTTACCCGGTCAACAACACTTTGACCTTCACTTTAGCACTTGCCTTACCCCTATTTGGGGGTAAGCCCCCGCCAGTGAAGCACTATTGGTAATTGGAATTGGTAAGGGAAACTTTTAATGTGAGTGCGGTTTTCATTTCTGTCTGCTGTTTTATTTCATTATGGAGAATTATTTTGGTTCTCTATTTAGGGTACTACTACTGTTACTGCTAGGGTAGTAGGTGACCCGTTATCTGCTGAATTGGATCCTTATAAATACCTATGAAAATTGTTGGATGTGTTATGGATAACTGCTATTATGGAGATGGAACTGTCCATCCTAGTGATCATTTGCTCTTTATACATGAATTATGCGAGTTATTCAGGTGTAAAGGTATTACGATGGAGCAAGTTAAAAGGAAATTATTATCTTTGTCGCTGAAAGGTAGAGTTGCTGAATGGTTTAAATTACTGAAGAATGGTGAATCTATTGGATGGTAGGAAATTGTACCACTCTTTTATTCTAAATTCTATCCTCCTAGTGAGGTTCATAAAGACCTGAATCAAATATATAATTTTTGGTCTCATGATAGAGATAATATTACCCAAGATTGGGGGGAGAATGAAGTTATTAATGCCTAAATGTCCCGTTCATGAGCTCCCGAGCAATATTGTTATCAATAATTTTTATGCAAGGCTTTCTCTTCACGATAAGGAATAATTGGATGCTTCTTGTTCTGGATCATTCACACGTATGAAGAAAGAAGCTAAATGGGATCTTCTTGACCGTATTCAAGAAAACACTGTAGGGTGGGAGAATGACAAAGGTAGAAAGTCAGGTATAAATAATGATTAGGAATGCATTAAAGCTTTTATGGGAACTGATGATTTCTATAATGTTAGTGCTTTTTGTGGTCTTGATCTCAAATCTTTGCAAATTGTATTAAAGGCTTTGCCTCCTATCTTGATATTCCTAACACGGAGTTGAGAAAATACCATGCACCTTAGAAAGATATTGTTCCTGCTAGAAATATAGAAGTGCATGTTGTTAATCCTGCTGTGCCTAAGCCTTATATTGAGAAAATGCCTTTCCCTGCTAAGGTAAAAGAACACTCTTTTGTAGATAGTGTAGTTAACACGAGCATAAAGAAATATATTGAACCCGATGAACAAATAACTGTTGAACCGGCAGTAGCAATAGTGAAAGACCTTGTTTGTGGAAATGTAGAGGATGTACATATGGTCTTTTGTGAGGATACTTCTTGATATGTCTCCAACGTATCTATAATTTCTGATGTTCCATGTTGATATTATGCCAATTACTACATGTGTCCTCCCTTCTTTATAGCATTTTTACACGTTTTCCGGGACTAACCTATAAACAAGATGCCAAGTGCCAGTTCCGTGTTTTCTGCTGCTTTTGATTTCAGAAAAGTTGTTCTGGAAATATTCTAGGAATTGGCCCCCACGAATCCCGAAGTTCCTATTTTCCCCGGAAGCATCGAGAAGTCCGAAGAGGAGTCGAATACGGGCACCATGGGGGCCTCACCATAGCCAGGCGCTGACCCCCTTAGCCGCGTGTGGGGGTGGTGAGGCCACCCTGGTGCCCACCGACGTCGCCCTTTCGCCTATTTATTCTCCTTCGAAGGAAAACACTAGGTACCTGGAAAAAATCCCCGAAAAAGTTCCGCAGCCTCCGTCGTCGTCAACCCTAGATCAGGTGGTTCTGAAGCAGTCTGGAGGCCTCTTCATCACCGGAGGCCTCTTCATCACCATGCCTGCCTCCGGAGTGATGCGTGAGTAGTTCATCCTTGGACTACGGGTCCATAACAGTAGCTAGATCTCGTGAGCTGCCTAACATGATCGATATTGTTCTTATGTAATACTTTGTGCTGTGTTAGCTGGGATCTGATGAATATTGAACTTATGCCAAGTTGAATATATTCTTTATTGCATATGTTATTTGTGATATTGCATGCTTTACGTTGCTAGTGGTTGCTCTGGCCAAGTAGTTGCTAGTGACTCCAAGAGGGAGTATTTATGCTCGATAGTTGGGTTCATGCCTCTTTTTCGCTTGTGCTCGAGTAACAGAAACATGACGGGGGAGGATGTGTTGTTGCCACTTGGGAGAAAACAGCGGTGTGAGTGCCCGCGTGCACAATCATTGCTTACATTACACACATTGCTTAATGCGATTATCTGTTGCTTCCAACTTAATACCTAAGGGGGTTCATATGATAACGTGAGGGTGGATTATTAGTCATAGATGCAGTTGGATTATGGTCTATGTATATTGTTGTAATGCCCGCACTAAATATCATAGTAGTCATCATGTCATGAATGTGCACTATGGTGCAACCTCTATTTGTCAATTTGCCAGCTATAATTTGTTCACCCAACATGCTATCTTTTATGGAGAGACACCACTAGTGAACCTATGAACCCTGGTCCATTTCCCTACACTGTTAAACAAACCACTACAATTCCATGCTTTCTTTACTTACTGCAAGAATACACCATTTTCCACACTAAACGTCCAATCTTTGTTTTCAGCAAGACCGATGAGATTTACAACCTAACTGTACTGTTGGGACAAAGTATTTTGGTTGAGTTGTGTGCACGTTGCGCTTTGTTGCTGACACCGGTGAGGCACCATCACCACCGTCAGTGGCATGAACCTTCCAAAGATCCTCTTTCTCCTACTGGATTGATCACCTTGGTTCTTAACTGAGGGAAATTCTTACCATTGTACTCATCACACCCTCCTCTTGGGGATCCCAACACGCCATCACAAGCATCAAGAATTTCTGGCGCTGTTGTCGGGGACTTAAAATTCATCATCATCAAGAAGTCTCCCCGTCAAGGCACCATCAAGGCGTAGCAAAGAGTTTATGGTGCTGTTGCCGGGGAGGAAGAAGTCTTCTGGCAAGGGGAGTCTCTCACTCTCAACCTCTTTATTTTTTTTATTGTATTTTTTTTATTTTTAGTCTTGTTTTGCTTCTTTATATCAAAAACGCAAAAAAAAATCAGTTTACTTTATAGCTGTTATTTATTTGCTTGCTTTTATTTTGCTAAAATGAGTTCCTCTGAGAATACTAAGTTGTGTGACTTCACTAGCACAAACAACAATGATTTTATTTGCACACATATTGCTCCACCTACTCCTACTTCTGCTTTCTATGAAATTAAACCTGCTTTATTAAATCTTCTTATGAAAAATCAATTTTCTTGTGTTAGTACTGATGATGCTACTTCTAACCTTAATAAATTTGTTGAACTATGTGAGATGCAAAAATATAAAGATGTGGATGGAGATATTATTAAACTGAAATTATTTCCTTTCTCTTTGAGAGGAAGAGCTAAAGAATGGTTGCTATATTTGCCTAGAAACAATATTGATTCATGGACTAAGTGTAAAGATGCTTTCATTGGAAAATATTATCCCCCTGCTAAGATTATATCCCTGAGAAGGGACACAATGAATTTTAAACAATTTGATAATGAACATGTTGCTAAAGCTTGGGAAAGAATGAAAACTATGGTGAAGAATTGTCCCACTCATGGACTGACTACTTGGATGATTATACAAACCTTTTATGCAGGACTGAATTTCTCCTCAAGGAACCTATTGGATTCAGCTGCTGGAGGTACCTTTATGTCCATCACTTTGGGCAATGCAACAAATCTTCTTGATGATATGATGATAAATTATTAAGAGTGCACACCGAGAGAGCTCCACAAGGTAAGAAGCTAAATTCTGTTGAGGAAACCTCCTCTTTGAGTGAAAGGCTTGATGCTATTATGTCTATGCTTGTTAATGGTAAAACTCAAGTTGATCCAAATAATGTTCCTTTAGCCTCTTTGGTTTCTCAAGAATAGCATGTTGATGTGAACTTTATTAGAAATAATAATTTTAACAACAATGCTTATAGAAATAATTTTGGTGGAGACAATTAGAAGCCCTATCCTCCTAATAATGGTTATGGTAATTCTTATGGAAATTCCTACAATAATAATAAAAGCTCTACCTCTGATCTTGAAAACATGCTTAGATAATATATTAGCACACAAACTGATTTTAATAAATCTATTGAGGAAAGGCTTGGTAAAATAGATGTTCTTGCCTCTAAAGTAGATAGCCTAGCTATTGATGTTGATTTTATAAAACTGGAGATTTTGCCAAATGATGTTAAAGAAAGTAAAACTTTAAATGCCATCCAATTTCTAATTGATAATAATGTTAGGTTGATGGCTGAATTACGTGATAGGTGGGAAAGAGAAGATGAATTGGCTAGAAAGAATAATATTGCTAGAGTTTGCACTATCACCACCACTAGTAAAACTGAAGCTCCAAGTGATAGTAAACCTCCTACTATCAATGGTAAAGAAGTTGGTGTTAACAAATTCTCCACCCCTTCGGTAAAACATGCTAAATTGCCTCAAATTGCTGAAATTGCTTGTGATAAAAGTGCTGAAATTTTTAGAGATGTGGTTTATCGTGGTCCCATTACTTTTGATGATAATAATTTTGATTTTGATGATTGCAATATTTCTAAAGTTATTATGTTCCTACAAAATCTTGCCAGAAGTCCCAATGCTAGTGCCATGAATATGGCCTTTACTAAACATATTACCAATGCTCTCATGAAAGTTAGAGAAGAAAAGCTGAAACTTGAAACATCTATCCCTAGGATATTAGATGATGGTTGGGATCCCATAATTAAGATAAAATTAAATGATTTTGATTTCAATGCTTTGTGTTATCTTGGTGCTAGTATCTCTATTATGCCTCCAAAGCTTTATGATATGCTTGATCTATCACCGTTGGAACAATGTCGTTTGGATGTTCATCTTGACGATAATGCTAAGAAGAAACCTTTTGGTCGAATTGATGATGTTCTTATTATGGTTAAAAATAACCTTGTCCCTGTTAATTTAGTTGTTATGAACATTCCATTCAATGCTTCTTGTCCTATTGTTTTTGGAAGACCTTTTCTTAGAACTGTTGGTGTTGTTATTGATATAAAAGAGGGGAGTATTAAATATCAATTCCCACTCTAGAAAGGTATGGAACACTTTTCTAGAAAGAGAATGAAGCTAACTTTTGACTCTATTATTAGATCAAGTTATGATGTTGATGCTTCCTCACTTGAAAATACTTGAGTTGCTTTCTATGCCTAGCTGAAAGGCGTTAAAGAAAAGCGCTACCGGGAGACAACCCGCTTTATTTCTCCGTTTTCAACCCGTTTTCCATCGTTTCTTTCTGTGTGCTTTGCACCTGGGTGTTTTATATTTCATTATAAACCCCGCTCTATCTTTTCATTTGTGTCTTTGTTGAGCCAAGTAAAGCCTCTAGTGGAAAGTTGAGACTATATTTTGGATTTCTGCGCAGGAAACATATTTATGCTGTCCACTATAAAATTCGTATAAAATCACCGAAAATTTAAAATGATCTAAGATTTTTTGTGCGTAATCCTGGGATATATACGCAACTTTTCTTAGTTGAACACTTTTTTATTTCAGAAACAGAATATTTTCGAAAAAAATCATATTTACCTGTTGTCCTGTTTTGCCAGATTTCTGCCAATAGTTGCATTTGCATCTTAATCTCTTTCTTTTTGTGTTCTTTTGAGAAAAAGAGTTTTAATAGAAGTTGTCACAGTATCTAATGTGTTTATGAGTGTTAGGCTTGTGTTGAAACTGAACCATGTGAATTTATTATTTCGATTGCACTAACGTTGCTAATGAAGATTGTGAGAAGTTTGGTGTGAAGGAACTTTTTAAGGGCCAAGAGAAGAGGATGATATGACGTGATCAAGAATATTTCCTCCTCAAAACATGGGGGACTAAAAATATAATATTCATAAAAACTAGCTTCCCCAAGATTAGATTTTTTCATAGCATTATAAATAATGGTGTTCAAATAATTCATACTAATAACATTGCTACCAGCATGCAAATAAAGTTCCATATGTTTTTTAATTTTTTCTTCAAACAATTCATGTTCTAGAAGAAGATAAATATTATAAATCTCTCTCATATTTTTGTTGTTCTCCATTAATCCTAACTAGTAAAACTAAAAACAAGGAACAAGTAAAAATAAGCCTAACTAGTGAAAATAAAAACAAGAAACAACTAGATATAATAAGCCTCTCTCACACAGGATGTGAGTACCTTTTACCTTACCTCTCCATAAACAGCGCCAAAAATGTGCTTGATGTCTACGGATGCTTCTATTCTTGTAGACAGTGTTGGGCCTCCAAGTGAAGAGGTTTGTAGAACAGCAGCAAGTTTCCCTTAAGTGGATTACCCAAGGTTTATCGAACTCAGCGAGGAAGAGGTCAAAGGTATCCCTCTCAAGAAAACCTTCAATTAAGATACAATAAGTCTCTTGTGTCCCCAACACACCTAATACAATTTTCAGTTGTATAGGTGCACTAGTTTGGAGAAGAGATAGTGAAATACAAGTAATATTTATGATTATAAGTAGTAATTGCAATCTTAAATAAAAATGGCAGCACGCAAACATGTAGCAGAACTGGTTGAAAATGGTGTTTCAATGCTTAGAAACAAATCCTAGGGATCATACTTTCACTAGTGAAACACTCTCAACAATAATAACATAATTGAATGCATAAATATCTCTTTTCACTAGCTACTCCGAACCAATCTCCGGTCAGATAAAAAACACCAATCATTGCGTAGGGCTGCAAAAAGCACTCGTTAGAGTTCGCATTTCCCCATCTAGGTAACCCCCATGCTATCACCATGAGACCTAGATGGTTCTAAACAAACACCACAATTTCATAGGGTTATCCAACACAAAATATAAATATCATGCTAAACCACACGGTGCATACACTGTCACCTTTACACCATGATCAAAGTGTCTACGGAGATCTCATCACAAAACCAATTGGGTAGCATAACAGATGAAGAGAACATCTACTTATTCAACTAGATTACTGATACGTCTCCAACGTATCTATAATTTCTGATGTTCCATGTTGATATTATGCAAATTTCTACATGTTTTCTCCCTTCGTTATAGCATTTTTACACGCTTTCCGGGACTAGCCTATTAACAAGATGCCAAGTTACAATTCCCTGCTGTTTTTATTTCAGAAAAGTTGTTCTGGATATATTCTCGGAATTGGACCCCACGAATCATGAAGTTTCTATTTTCCCCGGAAGCATCCTGAAGTCCGAAGAGGAGTCGAAGACGGGCACCAGGGGACCGTCACCATAGCCAGGCGCGACCCCCCTTGGCCGCAACCATCATCATCGTCAACACAAGTTTCGGGGGACAGATCTCTGTTCTGGCACCCTGCCAGGACGGGGAAGTGCCCCCGGAAGCCATCTCCATGGACTCCAACACCATCTCCATCGACTCCACCGCCATATCCATCGTCGTTGATGTCTCCTAAGATGAGGAGAGAGTAGTTCTCCCCTGAGGCTGAGGGCTCTACCAGTAGCTATGTGGTTCATCTCTCTCTCCCATGGTGTCATCTATATGTGATCGTGAGCTTTGTAATCTAGTTGAATAAGTAGATATTACTCCTCATCTTGTAGTCACCTTGTCCCGCAGTGTGAAGGTGACAGTGTGCACATCGTGTGTGTCTCCTCTATGAATTTTGGTGTTTGACTAGTACCTTCTAGGGTTCTCAAGTTGACAGTGTGGGGCTAACTAGACATGAGAATGCTTACTTTAAGGGATGCTTCTTGCAGCCCTACGCAATGATTAGTGTTCGTTATCCAACCGGAGAGGGTTAAGAGTAGCATAGTGAAGGGAATATATTTAGTTACTCAATTATGTGATAATTATTGAGAGTGTCCACTAGTGAAAGTAGGATCCCTAGGCCTTGTTTCCAAGCATTGAAACACCATTTTGTGCCTGTTCTGCTACATGTTTGCTTGCTGTCATATTTATTTCAGATTGCTATTATTACTTATAACCATCCATATTACTCGCATTTCACTATCTCTTCGCCGAAATAGTGCACCTTTATACCTGACAAGTATATTGGGTGTGTTGGGGACACAAGATACTTCTTGTACCTTAATTTCAGGTTTGCTTGAGAGGGATATCTTTGACCTCTACCTTCCTAAGTTCGATAAACCTTGAGTGATCCGCTTAAGGGAAACTTGCTGCTGTTCTACATGTTACACGCAATAGCAAAATAACAATGAAATTAAGCAAGATCGAACCAACGAGGACACGAGATTTTAACTTGGAAAACCCTTCCAACAAGGAAGACAAAAAACCACGGGCCCCAGCCAGCAATACTTCACTATTTGGGGTGAGGTTACGAACACGTAGAGATTTAGAATGTGTGGCTTATCCCGTGCGGAGGTTTACAAGAGGTATATAAAGGTGGTCTTGACCTAACTAGGTAGGTAACGGTGAAAACAACTCCAGCGACGGGCCTCGCGTACGTAGCGGAGGCCAAACTTTTCTTAATATTCATATGAATTTGGATCACCATAAAATAACACTACAAACCTTTGCACTTGGAGGGCCAACATTGTCTACAAGAATAGAAGCGTGCGTAGACATCAAGCTCTTTTCTGGCGCCGTTGCCGGGGAGGTAAAGTAAAAGGTACTCACATCCTTGGGTGTGAGTGCTCGAAGTTATTTCGTTTAAATTCCAAAATTATATCTTTTTGTTTCTTGTTTTCACTAGTTAGGCTTATTTTTACTTGCTCCTTGTTTTTATTTTTACTAGTTAGTCTTAATGGAAAACAACAAAAATATGAGAGAACTTTGTAATCTTTATCTTGAGTTAGGACTGATGGAGGGATGATAACCTCTCCCTCGCTCAGCGCGGCGGAGGGCAGAGCAGCAGCAAATGCCGCCTCCTCCCCGCGCTCAGGCAGTACTAGCAGCATCAGCAGCGCAAGCTATTGTGGATAATTCCAGAGCCAGGAGAGCCGCGGCCGGGTCTGCGGTGCACGGACCAGCAGCAGTGCCGCGTCCAGCCGTATCCCCCGCAGGATCGCACGTTTCCCGAGTGAGGCCAGTTCCGATTAATCTCGCTGGGCCTAAGTGTCTGTCGGATAACATCAGGGCTGAGCCTTACCCGGATAAATTCAAGGAACCGGGTAAAGTAGTGAATTATGAGCCGACTATGGATCCAGAAACATGGTTGAGCAGTTATGAGATGGCTATGTCAATCCGCAACGCATCTGAAAATCTTCAGGCCAAGTTCATGTACTTGATGATGTCAGAAGGAGCAGCAAAGTTGTGGTTCAACAATTTACCGGAAGGATCTATCAAATCATGGGAGGAGTTGAAAACTGCGTTTATCAAGCACTTTCATGGGACGTGCAGAAAGCTATTTACTATTGATGACCTAGAGCGGTGTGTCCAGAAGAAGGGAGAATCGGCGCGCAGTTGGGTGCGCCGAGTTATGGAGATACTTCACTCATCTACAGATATTCAGCCCAAGGATGCGTTACAAGCTATGGCAAAGACGTGCAAGTACATACCTTTAGTGCAAAAGTTAACTCGCATGAAATCTAGTTGGAATGCATGCAACAAACACGTTGCAACGGATACTACAGAAGAGGACGTCGATGACAAGAAAGCAAAAGCAAACACAAGTAATAATGGAAGAACCGGCAACGGATCAACGCCGGGTAACAACGGAGGTAACAATGGGAACAACCAGAACAAGCGCCCATTTGAGGGAAGCTCCGAGTTTGTCGCCAGTACAGAAGACGGGTCTTCGAGACCTAGGGCAGAAGGAAATTTCAATGAAGGAAACCATAACGGAGGAAATTATCAAGGGCCGCCAAGGCCGGGTAACAACTGGGATATCTTCAGAATGGCGTGCCCAAAGCACAGCAGGAACGGTAGGCCGGCTAACCACTCATTGGAGCAGTGTGCGGACCTACAGAGATGGAAGAACGAGGAAGTAAACAAGGATATGCGAGGTGCAGGTCGGGGAGGAGGACCGGGTCCGGGTGGAAACCCAGGCAACGGCCCACCCCTAGCCGGTAACCCGGCAGGCGGAAATCCAGGTAACAACCAGGGGGGAGCTGGAGGTTTCCAAGCTAACCCCAAGCAATTGGGACAATATCACGTGCATACTACAGGAATTTCCAACAAGGATAAAAAAGATACTGAAAAAGGCGGTAAACTCGGTTTCCTCGGCCGTTCCGAGATACCTGAGATGGTCGGAGCAGGATGTAACGTGGAGCAGGAGAGATCACCCGGAAAGGATAGAACACCCGGGAGTCTTAGCATTGGTGGTTGCACCGCAGGTTAATGGTTATGAGCTGAAAAAGGTCTTAATGGACGGCGGAAGTAGCATCAACATCTTATATTGGGAAACCTTTCTACGCATGGGTCTCAAGGAATCTCAGCTACAGAAAAGTTCAACCGTTTTTCATGGGATTGTGCCGGGTCACTCAGCGTGCCCCAAGGGAAAGATCACATTGGAGGTAGCTTTTGGAGAATCGAAGGACAATTTCCGGGTTGAGTGGCTCACTTTCGAGGTGGTTAAGTTGCGCAACCCCTATCACGCGCTATTCGGAAGGCCGGCTTACGCTAAGTTCATGGCCAGGCCGTGTTATGTGTATCTACAGCTAAAAATCCCGGGTCCCAAGTAGACCATCACCATACATGGGAGCCGGGATATAGCGGCTGAGTGCGATGAAGGAGATGCGGCAATGGCGGAGCAAGCTTGCAGGAAAGAGGAACTCAAGTATTACCGGTCTCAAGTAGACCCGGATGACAGAACAGCGTTGAAAAGGCCGAATACTGAAGATGAGAGAGCGAAGTTGAAAGCAGCGCATGACACCAAGATGGTGGCTTTTGTCGAGGGTGATCCCTCTAAGCAATTTGCTATAGGGTCTAACTTGGACAGCGAGCAGGAAAAAGCACTTGTGGAGTTTATTCGTTTGAATCAGGATGTGTTTGCCTGGACGCCTAGCGATATGCCGGGTATCCCTACAGAGCTGGCAGATCACAGTTTGCACGTTGATCCCAAGTCCAGGCCTGTGAAACAGGGCCTGAGGAAAGTAAATGAAGAAAGAAGGAAAGCTATAGGAGAAGAAATCGCTCGGCTGCTTACAGCCAGCTTTATTATGGAAGTATTTCACCCGAACTGGTTAGCGAATCCGGTCCTCGTGATGAAGAAGACCAATGAGTGGAGGATGTGCATTGATTATACGAGTCTCAACAAGCATTGCCCAAAGGATCCGTTCGCACTACCAAGGATAGATCAGATAATAGACACAGTGGCTGGAAGTGACCTATTATGTTTCCTGGATGCATATTCCGGGTATCATCAGATCAAGCTCAAGAAGGAAGATTGGGAGAAAACATCGTTCATAACCCCTTTTGGGGCCTTTTGTTACAAGACCATGACATTTGGATTGAAGAACGCCGGCGCAACCTATCAGCGGTGTATTTGCTTTGAGGACCAAATCGGACGCAATGTTCATGCTTACGTGGACGATGTGGTGATCAAGACCAGAAAAGCGGAGATATTTATTGATGACTTCAAGGAAACGTTCAAGAACATGAGAAGATACCAGATGAAACTTAACCCGACAAAGTGTGTATTTGGAGTTCCAGCTGGGAAGTTACTCGGCTTTATCGATTCCGAGAGAGGAATTGAGGCAAATCCGGATAAAATCAAAGCCACCCAGAGTCTGAAAAAGCCGGAAAATTTGAACCACGTTCAGAATCTCACAGGGTGCGTAGCAGCGCTGAGCCGGTTTATATCCAGACTCGGAGAAAAGGCAATACCATTGTACCGGCTCTTGAAGAAATCCGACAAATTCGTTTGGGACCAAGAGGCGGACGAGGCGTTCGAGGCAGTAAATAAGCCGCTATCCGAGGCACCAGTCCTAGCAGCCCCGGGTCCTAAAGAGCCCATGCTATTGTACGTTGCAGCCGGGCCCCGGGCGGTTAGCGCAGTGGTTGTTGTCGAGCGTAAGGAGGATGGGAAAGATCACCCGGTCCAGAGGCCGGTTTACTACGTCAGCGAGGTATTATCAGAGGCAAAACAGCGTTACCCACATTGGCAAAAGTTGGTTTTCAGGGTCTTCATGGCCAGCCGGAAATTAAAGCCATATTTTCAGGAACACCCCATAACAGTGGTTAGCTCTATTCCAATGTCGGATATCATCAGAAACTCGGATGCAACAGGTAGAATAGCCAAGTGGGCGATCGAGATGGGGGATTATCACATCAACTACGAGCCCAGGTCAGCAATCAAATCTCAAGCTCTAGTTGATTTTATTAATGATTGGACTCACACAGGCATGCCCACAATGGCTCCAAACTACGAGTCTTGGATAATGCACTTTGATGGTTCCAAGCAATACGAGGGATCAGGAGCTGGAGTGGTGCTAACATCACCCAAAGGAGACAAGTTGAGTTACGTGCTGCAGATTCACTTTGATTGTTCCAACAACGTGGCCGAGTATGAGGCCTTATTGCATGGCTTAAAGGTAGCCAAGGAGATGAACATTAAGAGGATAAGATGCTTTGGAGATTCGGATCTTGTGGTACAGCAGGTCTCAGGAACTTGTGATAGAAAAGATGCAACTATGGCAGCATACCGCAGAGAGGTGGACATGGTTGCCGGGTGTTTTTCCGGGTATGAGGTGGAGCACATAGACAGAAGAAAAATCGAGGCAGCAGATGCACTCGCCAGACTCGGCTCGCGCAGAGAGCCGGTTCCACCCAATGTTTTCCTGGATGAGCTATGGCGACCATCAGTTAAAACCGAGTCTCAGGAAGAACTGGCAAATCAAGACCCGGATTTGGAGCTCGTGGCCACATTGCGTGCTATTCCCGAGTGGACAGAGCCGTTCCTGGCCTACCTGTCACGGGGCGAGTTACCACGGCAGGAGGTATTAGCAAGACAAATTCTGAGGCGAGCAAAGGGATATTCTATCATCAATGGGGAGTTATACAAAAGAAGTGCAGCAAGAGTCTTTTTGCGTTGTGTAGCACCAGAAGAAGGCCGACAGATCCTCAAAGAGATCCATGAATATGATTGTGGGCATCATGCATCCACGAGATCCCTGGTGGCCAAATCTTATCGGCACGGTTTCTTCTGGCTCACGGCCCTAGCAGACGCGGAACGCTTGGTGGCAAGGTGTGACGGATGTGAAAGGTACGCTCGCCAAACCCATGTGCCGGCTATGGAATTGCGGACTATCCCGTTAACCTGGCCGTTCGCTGTTTGGGGTATGGATATGGTTGGCCCCTTTCACATGTCACCTTGCAAAAAGACACATCTCTTAGTGGCTGTTGATAAGTTTACCAGGTGGGTTGAGGTCATGCCAGTTACCAATTGTGAAGCAATTACAGCAGTCAAGTTCCTGAAAAAGATTATCTATCGGTTCGGGTATCCCCACAGCATAATTACCGACAATGGAACCAACATGTCCCTTGGTGAGATGGAAAAGTTATGTGGAAACAATGGCATCCGTTTGGACATAGCCTCAGTGGCCCACCCACAGGCTAATGGACAAGTGGAGAGGGCAAATCAGGAGTTGCTTCGTGGGTTAAAGCCACGGTTGTGAGTTCCATGTATCAGAGCTGCTGGTGCGTGGGTTGAGGAGTTACCTTCAGTTGTTTGGGGTATCAACACCACACCTAACAGATCTACTCAGATGACACCGTTTTTTATGGTTTATGGCGGGGAAGCGGTGTTGCCGAGTGATATTATTCATGACTCGCCTCGAGTATCGGCTTACGTCGAGGTGGAGAACGAGAAGACCCGGCAGGACGCCGTGGATATGCTAGAAGAACACAGGGAACAAGCTTTGGAGAGATCAGCCATATACCAGCAGGATCTGCGGAGATATCATAGTCGGCGCGTGAAAACCCGGGTCTTCCAGGAAGGAGACCTGGTTCTGCGCCTGATACAATCAAAGGAAGGAAAACACAAGTTGTCACCGCCATGGGAAGGACCGTTCATCATAAGACGGAATCTGCACAATGGATCATATTACTTGATAGATGCAAGGGATGAGTCGGCTACAGTTAATGACATCGCCCATACTACTTCATCTATGCAAGAGAGATAAAGACCATCGAACGTGGCTCAGCTACGTCCCTACTATACTTAGTACATGCTAGACTCACAAAGTGGAATTACACGATGTAACATGCAGCAGGTTTCAGACGCACTCTTTTCCTATCCAGGGTACCTAAGTGGACTGGAGGGTTTTTAATGAGGCGGCTTGCTGACCTAACTTTTCTCATATCAATAAAGAGATGGTTAAACAATATATTATTTATTTTTCATGTGTTTTTATCAAGTTTTTATTTCTGTTATTTCTTTTATCCTTCTTCCAGGTAAGTATTATTTACTGTTCGTAGTACATTAGCTTTTTTTTAGTAAGTTGCATATATTTAGGTCTTGGGGGCTGATTGCTTGAATAGCACAGTTACAAACTCAAAGACCCGGCCACGATGCCTATGAGTTATAAGGGCCGATTACTTGCAAACAAGTACGGCTGCAATCTTATAACCGGACAAAGGAGCCAAACTTTCTTGATTGTTCTTACTTAAGCTCGATGTGACTCGCACTAAAGTGGC